>JAHWFP010001937.1:29684-69382 GCA_023313725.1 Lithobius niger | reverse complement strand
GTCCGAGTTGTGAATTTTAGCGAACTTGGTAGTGTTATTTTATAACGGATCGATCTTTTCACAGTATGAATTGCAGCAATGTTTTTCGAGGCACTTGCTTCGAATAACAATTTCCGAAAAATACCTTTTTAAATGCTGTGTAGAAGCAATCTGGCCGTTTTTTTTAATGTGAGGAGTCAACCTTCCTCTTAAAATAATATCTTTGCTTCAACCATTATTTTGATGGATTAGTTTCGGAAGACGAACTTGTCGTTACATCATGTGTGCTGGCGTTTGTTTGTTTTAGTTCTAAAAACTACAGAAACTACAAAAACGGTAATTCAGGATGACATAAGTTCCGGCGCAAACTGAATGTGGGACAAAAAACTTTGCGGGATTGGGGAATTCTAAGCCGGATTTAGGTGTAAGTCAACCATTTGAGACAATATCAATGTCAATGTCTACTTGTGTTGTCCACTATTTGTTCGTCTAATAAAAATTATCTTCAGTATGCAAAAAGCCTTTTTTTTTTGTTTCTACTTGCCGGTCAGAAAATATCCACTACCTGTAAATTTATTTGCATTCAGTTCCTGAGTGCTGGTTACCCTGGAGGAATCAAAACTCTCTAGATACGCCCAGCTCAGACACCCACCTGCACATGCGCGGGTCCAGCACGTGCAGGCCCTCCATAAATGGTGTTACGGCGGTAGCCAGCCATCTCTTTTCCTCCAGCCTCTTACCAAGACGTATCGTCGCTGTTACCCTCCTCAAGCCTTCATCCTTCGTCATTCGACTTCTCCAACAAATACCTCTGCTGGCCGACTCCAGTGCCCCACCGAAGACACCAGTACGTTCGTGGAAAGCGCCGCATCTCCTCACTTGTAGCTATTGTCGAAAGGCTTCGAAGGTGTCGGACCTCCCACCAAGCTTTTGTCGTAAGTTCATAATGGTGCTGTCCTTCCTCTCACCTGAAGCTTTCGTCGAAAGTCCAAGGTGGCGCCGCTTCTGTTCATGGCGCCGATTCTCGCACCCCTGTTTTCGTCGAAAGTCCTGTGGTGCTGCACCCAATCGAACTGGTATACTTCAAATACGTTCGTCGAAAGCCCTCACCCTACACTTTCGTCGGCTTGATGCACCGAGCAAGCAAGCAAGCTTTCTCCTCTGCTCACAGCACTTCTTTCCCTGAAGAGCGAATCGTTCGTCGCTTGTCTCTGTGTAGAAAACTTTTGTCACTGAACGTTCATCGATCCTCTGCATCACGTTTACGTTTGTCGAATGTACCATGTTCGTCGAAGGCCCAGCGTTCGGCAAAAGCCCAACGTTCGTCGAAAGCACACATTGTGATCTTGCCTCCACCGTCTCTCCCTCACGCTCCCTTCAAAACGGATGCTCAACTCATTGAAAATCCTCTAACCAGGCTTAAACTTCGTTAAACCTCGCATCGCGACCTCAGGAACTGAGGAACCTCACCGGTCAAGCCGCATTGACTTCCTTCCAAGCTTTGGCACGTTCGTCGAAAGCTCACGTTATTCTTGTTCGCTGCGTTCACCTCGGAAGCTCACGTTCATCACGTTCGCTGTGTTTGCCTCGAAAGCGCTCATGTTCGTTGAATGCGACCCCCGTCATCAACGTCCGTGCACCAAGGCACTACATCTTGCGGACAACAGACTTGATGCCGCATGGGCCGACTACATACTTTCACGCCATTTTGCTAACATAACTAACGTCATCCAGCACCCATCATCGCCTTTAGAATCATGAAGGTCATTCACTGAGCCTACGACAACCACACATCTGCTGCAGCAAAAAACAACATCACTGCGACTGCACGTGAATTCAGGACACTTTCAACATCATAGGAGTTTCAAAATCCAGTTCCCTCACAGAATGTCCACCTGCTACATCATGGAGAAGCTAGTGTCTTCACGACTAACCTTTCATGGACTCAACATGAAGGTAGACTACATCATCTGGGTTCCTTTATGACAACCTGAAGTGTCTGCCAACCTCCTCATGTACTTTACACTGAAATTCAAACCACAATCACCCCTGCACCCTCACGCCACAACTCATTTTCACAGGGATTTAATGACATGGTCATCACAAATCTATGGGAAATCGTCCTTTCCCATGTTCACGTCCCCTACTCGTTAACTGTCAACTCCATAGGAGCATCTTGCCTCACACACTGACTTCACTGCTCTCCGGACCAACCAACTTTACACCCTAATGCCTTCTGCATCACAACCAGTGGCTTCTGATCAATCTTCCTGACAACGCCTCCACACCTCGCTCATTGCTACCCACGTTCCCTCAAGCTGATTTCTTGGTAGCCCTGCACACCCCCACCGACTCAAATTTGGACTCCCACCATACCCTTTCTACGGACATCAACACTTGTAACCGTCATCAAACTTCAACAACTCTGAATCTGATTCGTCCAGTTTCTCGTCTCCTCAAACTTCGATCATCTAGTGCTATCCCCACCCATGGTAGACTGTTTGGCACTTGGCACGTTCACATTTTATTTTACCCATCAAGAAGTGTTCTTATGGATAACCACAATCTTACGTCCATTATTTGATCTTGCCCAATCCATTCACAATGGCTCTGAGGAGCTACACCTCATCCTGCTCATCATGGTGATCCCGCAACATTCAGTCACATCTCCACCATCACCTTGTGTGACTGCCCGCATTCCACATCACTGAATGATAGGCCTTTTTACCTTGGGAATCTGCTCAAAGCCACGTTCCCCCCTCCTCTCGCCTTCTTGTACCTGTAATACGCACATATCGCAACTCACTCAGGCCCATCTGAAACTTCATTCGACATCCGTTGCTCGCAACCCCTCTTCAACCTGCTTGGCATCCTCTGGCGGGTCTTGCATCTGCAACTCCCACATGAAATGAACTCTTCTTCCTGAAAATCCGAACTCACTCCTAAGCATGAGAACCAATTCAACTCTTCATTTGGCATGGACTATTCCCCCGTCACACCTTTTACAACATGACACATTGCGATCGTCTCGACGCTCGCCATCGTACTCAAAACCGGACTATCCGGCGCTGACACGATCTGCTTCGCAATTCTACTCCGCCTTCAAACCCAACAAACTCTCGGAAAACCTTCATCCGTAAAATTTAAACTTCAATGTGCACTCTCTATTAACCCTTCACCCTCCTGCTCAAACTTTGGGAACTGGACTTCCGTTACTTGCTCTCTATTGACATCTCCCTTTTACTCTGAACCGCAATTCCGCTAAATTTGTAAAACCTTCGACCTCACACCACACACGTCTATGGACTAACCTGCCACCCGGAAGACCAAGGACTCAATCCAAGATGCTTCCAACTCACTCAACCTGCAATCAACTCAACATGTGTCGTCATCCAACTTCCAAAGTCTACACCCTCAAGAATCTCCTTTCAAATCCTGGACTTCAAGGGTATATCCTGCCACCCGCTTAATCCCCTATTTTCAAACGCTGGAATCTGGAAACTCGCTGAACCTCCTCACCAACTCGCTTTGGTAATGGAAAGTTCCCTTCCCGCTTCGACTGCCTTGCGCTCTAAAGTTGGTCGTGATCAGAGAATGTTGCGCTTGCAACCAACCCATCACAACTCTGTCACAGGGGACCCAGCTCGCACCCTTGGGGTCCCCCATGATCGTGCCCGCCACCTATATTGACGAGGTCAACTGTAAATGCAAATAAATTTGCAGGTAGTGGATATTTTCTGACCGGCAAGTAGAAAGCCCAATTTTACCTGGGGAAGGTCAAAATTGGTTTCTATTGCCTAAGGAAAATATACACTACCTGAAAATACTCACCCAACCTCCCCTCTCGAGTCACCATCATGGCTGACATATCGGGAGGAAAAGTAGATTGCTGGCTACTGCTGTAACACCATTATGGAGAGCCTGTGTGTGCTGGACCCGCGCATGCACAGGTGGGTGTCTAAGCTGGGTGTATCTAGAGAGTTTTGATTCCTCCAGGGTAACGAGCACTCAGGAACTGAATGCAAATAAATTTACAGGTAGTGTATATTTTCCTTACGCAATAGGAACCAATTTTGACCTTACCACCCAGGTAAACTTGGGCTTTTTTTTTTACCACAAAATGTGTTGAAAAAAAAAATCCTCATTCCTCGTCAGTTTTCAACTTTCTGTGCCCGAGAACCATTTTTTAAACTTTGCAGGCCTTAGGGTTTATTTATTTTTCTTGTGAGTGGGGGTGGGGGGTTGTTACAAGCTGCAACAATTTCTTCCCCAATTCCTGGTTCAGCTTTATTCATTTGTGCCAACATACGTTGGGGAATTGTTGGCTGGAATAGTGAGGTAGTCGGGCTGGCCATGATCTTCGGATCCAGGAAAAAAGTTAAGGAATTTAATTTTTGTTTTAGATTCTGGATTAAAAAAAATTGTTCCCGCTAAGCAAAAACTGTCTTTAAAATCGTTTAATTTGCTTAATAGCGGCTTTACAAGAGTAACAATTAAATTGGGGATTTACTTCTATCACTTACTTATGTTTTTTTTTTTGCTAGATTCTTCCAAGCATCATAATATAACTCCTACTAAAGCGGTGTATGGGGTGTCGGTTGATCCTCTCTGTGAACATAGGCTCGCTTCGTATTCTGAGGTACATAATATTTTTTGTTTTTATTCCCTGCAGTTTCATAAAATTGAAGCCGTATTTGTGAGGTTTTGACATAAATTGTTTACTTGGCACTCAGGCTGTCCAATACCAATACTGGATGCCTCAAAGCCAGAGAAGGTCAGCAACATCGAAGCTCGAGTCCATTCAACGATTTAGCAATGATAACTAAAAATTAACAACGACGATTAAATTTGGATTACAATCCATTAAGTTAAAGTTAGCGGCAAAGTTTGGTAAGCTTGACTGAAAGTTTGAAGCGACATACCCATGAATTTTGTGCGAGTTTGAAGTTAGCTGCTTTGTGCGAGTATTGGCCCATGGCATCTGCAGAAATGTGATCCATCACAATTTTCCCATCCAATCACAATCGACGATAGATACCACTGGTATCTGTATCAGATCGGAGGGTTCATATCTCCACCAATCCCATGAGCTGATACCTCGCACAAAACGGCTAACATCAAATTCGCACTCAAAATTTCAGCTGAGCTTGCCATATTTTGCCACTGTAAGTTTAATTGTATGGATTTTATGGTAGCGTATCCAAATTTAATCGTCATTGCTAATTTTTTTAGTCGTCACTGCTAAATCGTTAAAAACCCCAAACTCCTTATCTGTGTCCAGGCTGTCCACCATCTTGGAAAGTTTACGTGGATTCAACCTAGATCCATTCCAGGTTCATTATCGAATGCAAAGGCGACATCTCGATCAACATTACGATCCCTTTGTTGCGATACTTAGCGCTTCATAGGCCTACAAGCGTGCAACTTTTTGAAAGCATGCGGCCGAATTGAAAGTTAAACGGCCAAAAACATAATCTGTTTGGAATTTTTTTTATGTACAGTAAGATTGGAAAGAAAAGGTGAAATGCAAAATGTGTTTGCTAGTGTCAAGAAGTAAAAAGTTGGTGGCATCGCGAACACATGGCTTCGGGACATTTTCCAAATCCATGGTATTGGTTTTGGATTGTCAGATACAGTTGGTATCGGAATCTGTATTGGTACCAGAAAAAGGGTATCAGACAGCCTTACTTGGCACTAATTGTCTAGTCCTTAGCATATAATTGTATTGGTTAACTTTATACCACATAAAGTTAATTTTTAGTCAGACTGCTAGAAACTTCTCCATGCTGGACACGGTAGAAGAGGAGGGGGAGACAGGGAGCTTCCAGGGGAGGAGCCCGAAGGAAGCCCACTTTGCCATTCACTTGTGGCTTGTCCTAAATAGAACAGTTACATCACCAAAGTGCTTGATAAAAGTTGTTGCTGTTAATATTGTTACCTTTCGCAGATGACATGATCAATTGGTACTTAGCAGTTGCTTGCTATTGAATTTGAATTTGAAAGAAAATTCGACAGAAAGCCTGCTGGCTTATGACGTCGAGTATTCCCTACTACTAATTTTTGTAGTCGTCGGGTGGTATAAGAGAGGGTAGGGTGTAAGGGAGGGTGTTTTTTGAATCTGAGCACGGGAGGGGCTTTCACAACTTCCGCCGGTAGCTTATTCCACAGGTTGCACACTCTGAAAGCAAATGACTCTTGTCGTAACGATGTCCGCCAATGTTGTTTCACAACCTTAGCTCCGTGGTTTCTAGTCCTAAGATCATCAGTGACAACGAGCCAAGATATCTCCCCAGAAGCAGAATATTTTCAGCGGGTCTGCGACAAGCTTTTTGCAAACTAAAAACGGTCTGCGGGAAGAGGAAGGTGTCTGCGGGTGGCAGGAAGGGTGTGAAGATGGAATTTTGCATTGTGTAAAATTTTGAGTTAGGCCCATTTGGGTTCATGAACAAGTTTCTTGCGACAACTTTTTGTCGAGACCTTTGTAGGTTGTTTTACCTAACAACTTGAGAACGACCAAACCTGTCGTCATGACAATAGCACCATTCAAAAGCTCTCAAAAAAACGGTTAAAATGGTGTATTTGAACGTCAAAATCGGTCAATTTTTGACGAAATTATCGCAAAAAGAAGACTAAGACAGAAAAAAGTGCAGGATAAATCGTACTGCAACACTGCCAGCGTCGCGCTGATTCTGCTACAGGGGATATCTCAAGTGGGTTATTAGAGTTAATAGTCTTATATGCAAGATAAGATCTCCGCGAGAATGTCTATAAGCCAGTGTGGGAAGTCTGAGTCGTCGTAAACGTTCACTGTACGGCAGATTGAATAAACCAATGACCCTCTTTGTTGCACGTCTCTGGAGTCTTTCCACTTTGTCCTTGTCGTGTTCAAGTCTCACCCACCAAGCTTGGTTTGCATATTCGATGATGCTTCTAACAAGACTACAATACAGTTTAAATAAGATTCGAGGTGACTGTCTCGAATATGTTAACCTACACTTGTTGTAGCTAATGTTATACATTACATATACCTCATATGGTTTTGCCTTTGCAGTGAGTTATTCATCTTTTATTTAATGCTGTTTTCAGAATCAAGTTGTTATTTGGGATGTACGGAATTTTGAGAAGCCAGTATCCTTTTGACACAATAATTAATCTTCTTTGCGAATTACCTTCTTTCTCTGTTACAAGTTTCCATGTCTCATGGCGCGTTATTAACTTTATCATTTTTTTTTATAAACCACTATAATATATCCATGTGAACTTGCTTCACTGCTTCTGTTGCTGTGTGTGTAAATATAACAAGTTAGGGTTTGCAAAGTTTTCTGGCAAAACAAGATACTCAGCTACGTAAATTTAACAAGCCAGTAATCTGTTGTAGTTTCTTGACACTTCATAGTACAGTACTTGAATTAAGGGTATCCAAAAACTGTTACATGAACAATTCATCTATATACATTACGTGAGGCCACTAAAGTTAAGGCATGTAATCCACTGATAATGTTCAGTAAAGCTGCACCGATCTCGGCTTTGCCCATGTGATATGAAAAATTCCATATGGGTTTTTACTTTGAAAGTTCACAACGCAATACTCTTTTAACAATAAAACGACACACTGTATCAAAGCTAAGAATACCTCACTCGTATCCTGCTAATTTTCAACAGACCGTCCGTCTGGCTTCTTCAGGCACTCAACTGTATTGTGAGAACTTGAATCCTGCATCATTGTTGTGGCACAAACTTTTTGAATTTCTCGCATCACGTGGCCTGCCGTACTTGTCAGGTAAGTCATTTCACCGGCTGAGAATTAAAAGGATACGAGTGAGGTATTCTAAGTGTAGAAATTGTGCGTCATTGACTCATTATGTGTTAAAATATTACTGATACGATACTGAATACCGATCAAGTTTTAAATTTTTTTCCGATACTGGTACCGATGCAGATATCCCAAAGTTGATCCTTAATTTTTTTTATCAGAGATGTTATTTTTTCATTTCGAAAGTCTAATAATTATTGAAGTTAAAATGGTAACCAATAGTTAAGAAATAGGTAGGGAGATAGCTCGATATTTGTAAAGGGAGATACTCTGTGATTTCCTGAGCAAAATGCCACTAACTGCGTGTCGTTATCTCAAACATTCCCGAGTTATCGATATTTCCGTAAAAATAGTTGTTGATACTGATCCAATAACAATACCTTAAATATTGGCAACCGATCCGATCAAGTAGGGATCGACCGAATCCGAACCGGATCTGAAGCCGGATCTTTATGGTTCGGATTCTATTCGGATTTGGCAAAAAAAATTTTTGTCTCGACGATTTTTTAATAACTTCGCTAATTTTGCCCGATTTCGACATTTCAATATACCATTCGAAGCGTTTTTTCGCCAGCTTTCCAATGAAGCTAATTTTAAATGGCTAGCATAAACCTTACGGAAGTTATAAGGGAAAAACCAATGAACTAGATGCGAAAATGTGTGCTCAAGTCTTTAAACATTACTCAATTTACAACTTTAGTCTGTAATAAAATGCAAAGGGCTGAAACAACCAACAAAAGTATTATTTTGGATTCGGTTAGGATCCGGATCCGATTCGTCAAATATTTTAAATTATCCGGATCGATCCGGATTTGCTAAAAGTAGATTCGGTCAATCCCTACGATCCAGTATCGACACAGCCTTATTGTTCAGGCATTTTACGTTGTACCCTTAACACTTGTAGACATTATCCATGAACGAACCTCGTACAACAGTGAAGTTAGCATGGTGTCCCACTCGGTAAGTTACGAAGAATTTTCCACTTTACGTGCTGTAAGGTTTTTATAATTTTAAACTAATTTTTAATAATGTTTCCTTTGTCAATCGTGTCTGCTAATAAATTTACTAATCTTTATTTTTATTAAAACCTTCGGCCATCCCACAATGGTTATGCCAACCAGTAGCAAGGCAGTAACCACGTTCGTCTTTAAGGCTCCTGTTACCACAATTGTTCTCAATAGTCAATAGTCCTGTTACTGTTTTTCATTGTATACGTACAAATACTGTCAACATCTACTTCATATGTGCAATGATTCACCCTGACACGATTTACTTGTTTTGAATGAAGGTTGTGGCAGTGGTGCGGAAATTCTCGATAAACCATGGGACTTGTGACCATGAAAGTCCCATATGTACTTGCTCAGTCACGGGATTCAATCTGGCAACAATTTGGTTGTTAGCCAGCCACTGTGACCACTAGGCTATGCTTGCTTACGTTGTTGGGGATCACGGGGATCCCTCACGAGGTTCGCGGTTCATCTTGTGACTTGGATATTTTTCGTTTTACGTGGTAGCGCTTTGCCAAAGCCGTCTGATGATGTGAAAGGGATACGACACTGTCTCCATACAGAGTTTTGAAGTGGGTGAATGTTAGTCAACGTTTTTTCAGTTATTAAATGAATTGCAGTAATTTTCATTTTATATTTTCACTTGTGTTGCACAAATTAAAACTAAAAGGTAAAACCGAGATTTTGTTAGCAATATACCAGACAGGAGCTGGTCAAGTGGCGCAAAACATCAATCCTCTTTGTCTGTCTGGTGGCAATTTTGAAAACTGGAGAAAGTGTTAATCTGTTGCCACAGTTGGAATGTTATTGTTGGAATGTTACCCTGAAATAAGTTGGAATTCGTACTACAGTATTGGAATGTTATTGTTGCAAATGAGTTATCTCGAAGCAAAGTTTAGCTATTAATCCAAGATTCACCTAGAGCTGGCATCCCAACAAGTTTGGTACAGATATAACAACTTCTATTGACTCGGATGGAATTTTAACGATGCTCTGCAATCTGGTCTCTCTGCATCCTAACGTCCCCAAATATTTGACGTCCTGTCGATCTGTTTTCTTCGGAGTTGAGTTTTTTTATTTTTAGATTTTATTCAGTTTGGTGGTACGGAAGGTTTTTCTGTCACTAGAAAAGGTGCAGTGGAACCCCCTCACTTCTACATTAGTTGAGAAAGGAAGGTTTGCCAGTTTGCTTTAAGTGTATGGTAATGGACAAGGGAAACAGGCTTTTGCAGCACCAACTTCAAACAATTTTACACTCCTACGTTAGGCTCACACAAAATCAAATTTTTGCGTGACTCTTATCGTGCGAGTGTTATCCGGAAACACAAGAACAATTGTATGTTGTAAAACAATTTTATAATCGGTATTGCAAGTATCACCTTTTAAAAATTTTTTCAAAATTCACTCCTTTCAGAACTTATTGGCCAAAACAGTGCACATTGTGTGCTCTCACTTGACAAGTGTAAGTCTAGTTAGCTACAGGAAACTGCTCATTTTTTTGGTAGGAGTAAGACATTTCGACAATTTCTTCATCAATTAAACCTGACGCGGTAATTGTTGTATTAATAGCTTGGTCTCTTCTAGTGGCCAGATCATTATCCAATCAATCTCTATACAAAATAAAGTAGCAGTTGGGTTTCTAATAAGTGCCAATGACGATTAGTAGCACAGTTAAACCCAGTTATAACAATACCTCTTCAACAATAAACCTGTTATAACCTGCTGTTTTTTAGGCTCATCAAGCAACAATGCATGCAAAAGTTATTGTTTATAATGATAAACCTGATATATAACATTCTGTTTCCAAACTCTCATGGACTAGGTATCTTAATCATTAAAAACTTACGGTTGGTATATATATATTTATATATGTAGGTATATATGTACCTCTTCTCCTCTTGAAGTAGGAAAGCTAAAAATATGAGAAAGGTGTCAAAAGACAGGAAATTAATCCGGATTTCGCGTAGGCCTATTTTCGTAGTTCTAGGTAACATTTTTCCCGTCGAAAAAACCCCTTTGGACCATTGTTGAAATGAATTTTTCGAAGTTGATTGATGGTTTCGGAATCCTGCTGTGCGGATGGTCCATAATTGTTGTGCCACGTAGGAGGCGCGTGGTCCAGTAGTGTTGTCAGTACACTTACGGCTGCAATGCTAACCGCCGTCATTCAAGAATAAGGCACGTGCAGCTCGCTGATGGGACGATTGTTGGAGTTGCATTTTGGATATTTCAAATACAAACTACCTATTTAGCCTTAAATTTAAGTGAAATTACGTAAAGCTACGAAAAGGTTAATGCTAAATTAGGCCTATTTAAACAAAATACATTGGTAACAGAAAAGGGTGCCAGAAATATTTCATTGTGAAACATCCACATTCGATCAATAGTGTGCTATTAGCTGGTGTCTCTACTCAGCAATAGTCCAGCCTAATTGTGGTAAACACGAATAGTTTCTAGGTAAGATTTCGCCTTGGACAAAATCTTTTATATTAGTCAAAAATTATAGGCGACGTCTGGTTGCTGTTTCAAAGCATCACACGTAGCGGGAAAGGAGATGTCTTTTTAGTAAAAATTCTTAAAATTTGTGAAACAAGGAAATCATGTAAAGTTAGCAAAATTTATTTAAATAAAAAAATTCAATCTATACCAAAAGCGGCACAAAGGAGTATGCATGATAAAATTACCAAGCATGTTTGTTCAAGCATGCAGCAACTTGAGTGCTACAGCGTTGAAACGTCCTTGCAGCGGGGATGGGTAAGATATCTTCAAGCCAAGGCCGACTGAGGAAGAAATCGCGTGTCTCGTTTCCTGGCTCATTGTCAGTTTAGGTGCATGCAAGAAAGGGGATCGCTTCTACAAGCCAAGGTTGACGGGTACAAATTGCATGCCTCTCCTCCTGGATCAGTAACAGTTCACTCGTGTGCCGGAAAGGGAATGGCTTCTTCAAGCCAAGGCCGACTGGGCTACAAATCGCGTGTCTCAAGGCCAGTTCATGCATGTGCCAGAAAGAAAATACCTTTATCGAGGCTTTGGTAAAATAAGACTCGGTGATGTTGAATTAATTGGCCTGGAGCTGGGCAACGAAACCCACATTCTCTTCCCCCAGACAATCTTGTGACAAGGGATTGCATACAAAGATAAGTTACAACTTGGACACTCTTTATACGCTTCATTCAGTATATAAAGACATTTTTTTATACGCTCCATTCAGTACACAACGGGAATCAGGTTGGATGAGGAAGGTTCATGATTTTTGCACCATGTAGCACGCTTAGTCCTGTACTGTAGTCAGAGGTATTATGGCTGACAATCTGAACAAGAGGCACATGTAGCTGTTAGGTGGCCAGACTGTTGGAGTGATTTATGGTTACCATATCGTTTGTTTATGAACTGAGCCTTAAGAAAAACGCGTACTACATCCTGATCATTTTCTTGATTGTGTTAGATGTGGAATGTCTGTCAGCAGCATAAAAGCTCCTCGAGCGTATTTTTCAAGCCAAGGCCAGCTGGGGTAGAAATCGCGTGTTTCGCCTTCTGGCTCATTGGCAGTTTAGGCACACGGCAGAAGAGGGCTGGTTTTCTAAACTGCGAAGCCGTTTTTTGTTTAGTTAATTTGTTTATTCACTGAAGCCTAAAAAAAAAAAACGCATACTACATTCTGATCATTTGCTTGATCGTTTTAGATGTGGAATGTCTGTCAGCAGCATAAGACGGTAGCATGAAAGCTCCTCGAGCGTAGCGAGACGACACGGAATGAGCGTTCGAAGCGAGCGACTCTGCTAGTCGTTATAAAGAAGTTTCATGATAATAATAAAAGTCAAGTCACTCAACCAGTTCTCGGCACGGAATGTACAGTATTTTCCCACACACGCAAAAAAAACCTTGTGATTGCTTTGTGCAGGTTCTTGCCTGCAGTAGTCTTTTGGATTTGGATTTTATTGCCTCTGTTGTGATTTGGCCAGCTGGGTGTGTTGCTTCAATTTGGTATAGATATAATACCTTCTTTGCAATGAACTTTATACGTCGTTGTAAAGATGTTTTTATTATTATTGTTAGTACAATGAACAAAACGTAGTTCATTGTACTGAATTTTTCGTACAGTAGTAAAGCATTTCATTGTAAAGAAGTTTAGTTAATATTATTACTGTTTGCTCTTGCGGGACGATCACATAATTTCGTTACACTGAAATGTTTGCTAAAATGAAGTTGGTTGTGGCGAGGTTTCACCTGTACTTCAATTTGACATTTTTTGTGCAGAGAAATCAACTTATAGTACCAGAGTGTGCTATTGTTTTTCTGATGGGCAGTCATTCCTTACGGAAGAACATATGCTTAGAAGGCTATTCTTTAAATAAATAAAGTTAAGTATCATGTTAAATGTATTTTTTTAATATTCTTTTCAGTTATAACTTACTTGCTGCAGTTGCCAAAGATAGTAATGTCCTCAAAGTATATGATGTACAGCATACTGCTATTAGCTCTGATGAAGTAGAACCTATTGTGTTTGAAAGGTGCCTTTTGCGTAAGTATCTTCACTGAGGGCCATTTCTAGTTTTAAAACCCTGCCACTTAGTTCAAGGTAGGAGTTTCGGAACAAAACTTATCCAGTTGGATATTTGCTAAATCCTGTTAAGATGACGGATCACATCCAGTATGCAGTGCTGCATGAGGATCAATCTAAGATGTTAAACTGTTAATATCATGCAGTTAACAGACTCACTGGCCTTACATCTTAACTTCCCAGCAAAAATGTGCCAAACCGAATTTGCCAAACCAATATCTGCCATTTAAAGCCTAATGGTAAAATTGGGCAGCCAATCAAAATTAGAAAATCACCAGTCGATTAGAAATAATTAAAATTTTTGCTGAGAGTTGAAAAATACAACCCGGCCAAGCATTCTTATGACAGTTGCTTCACCAGTGTACCAAACTGATGAGTGATGCAATATTTTAAACTCATCACAGACGTGATCTTAAAAATCAGTAGACACAACATCAACGCTCTAATAATTCACAAATTTAAACAATTGTTACTTCAATGTCCATTAACTGTTTTAAAATACCTATACACCATACGTGATTTGTAAACTGGGTGTGGCTCGCGAGCAGCTTGATTGTAGCGTACGTTTTCCCGGAGTCGGTGTGCCTTGTGACTATCTATAAACCACACCAAGGCTTGTCTGTGCGTGATCATGGTTTTATTATTTGATGACAATTTTTTTAATGTCGACTTTTTAAAATATTTCTTTATTACAGGCCTTCTCCATCAAGAGGGAATCGGGGGGAAATTATAGACAAATAAAAAAAATATTGAATATTGGGGGGGGGGGGGGGGGTTACTGTAAAAATTTCCGACTCGGGCCCTTTCAGCAGTGGAGTAAATAAGGATGGTGGAGTAAAAGGGCTCCCCCCCCCACCCTAATAACTTACCGTGGGGCATAACATTTTTGGAAAATGTATGTATTTACTATTTTTTTTTAAAACATTCGCTACTGCCTTTTGGGTGTTTCTTCTCTCTCTCTCTCTCTCTCTCTCTCTCTCTCTCTCTCACTCTCTCACTCTCTCTCTTGTAAATCTCTCGTAATTCCTGATTGTTAGGGTTACGAGGATAACAGAGGTACGTAATAATAAATTCGTACCGGCCGGCGCTAATGCGATCTTTACTAGCTACAGCACATACAAGCAATAATGAGCAAAGTAAGGGAGTCCACACAAGATATCGGTCCAAAAGCTATTTAATTCGATTATTTAGGGTTGGGGTTATCCCGCCGTTAATTCAAGTTAAACCTTCAATAACTAACGTTAAAGCACTCTAGATTAATTGGGGCTAAGGGCAATAAGAAAGGGGGCTCTTATATAAAGATGCGCCCTTTCCAAACACTGACCCGAACTTAGTCTCTAAAGGAGGGAAGCTCCCTTAAAATTCGGCTAAGTCCAAGATCGTCGTTATTACTTAACTCTGAACACTGCTGTGGGAATTCCGGCTCCAAAGGCTCAGTGGCTGGTGGCAATTGATGTCCAAAAAGTCGGGGAGTGAGAGAGAAAATCTGCAGGACCCTTGGTTTTAAAGGGGGCCTGCATCCTGCTCTTTTGTGTAGCAGACGATGTGCGATTGGATGCTGAGGCTGAGGGAAGAGCTGATTGGGTTAGGAGCCGGACCACTGATGTTGGCTGAGTATCTGGATGGGCCCACATGTGGCAGCAATTAGAGTGCATGAGGCGGAGGCCAAATGCACTGAGTGTCGTCTGCTAAGCTAAAACTAATGTTATTCTGGTAATAATAAATGGATGTCGTAAGGCTGTTTCCGTTAATAAGTTAATGTTATATCGATAAGAAGTATCGGTTGTGTATCGTTAGATACCGATACCGATACAGATTATTGATATCGATATTTTATATCGAAAGTGCTAATTCTTAAAATAATTACACTCTTTCCCCTCCCCACCCTTCTTCTATTTTGGGTCAGACGGTAATAAATATAAAAAAAAACACGTAGGTTTTAAGTTTTAATTCATTGTGGCGCTAAAAGAAAAGTTAAGGAAGGAAGTATGTGTACTGTAAAACTTGTAACAATTTATTTGTGAAACAGTACAAATTTCAGGTCTTTTCATTTTTGGTGGTTGTGAAAACAACTGTTTGTTTAGTTCTGAAAAGAGCTGTTTGTTCACAGCCAAGCTAGGGGGTTGCAGAAAGTGGGAAAAATCCAGTTCGGAAATGAAGCATGCCATCTTTAACAAAACCATCCTGGCTGCCGGTGTGTAACAAAATGAGTCTTCGGCCCTTTCCGATCGGAATAAGGCAACCAACCAAGCCGTCATTTGCGTTGTCGTGGTCCAGTGCGCCTTTTCTTTAGCTGCCATTGGTGTTCGCGTCCGTAACGCTCATTACCCAAGTTTCATCCAAGTAAATAAATGAGACGGATTACTTCTTAAATGTCGTACCTGACGTAAAAATCGGCGACGCTGGGCAACAATTTCTGGACGTTTTGATTTAAAATTTCTCTTGTTGCATTTTCCATATTTCATCCCAAGTTTCTTTTTCATGGTTAAATGCCACGGAAGTTTTCCCATCTGTATATCCAATCTTCGATTTGAACTTGGCCAAAACATTATCAAGATTTGGATAATTACCTTCTTGGTGAATTTCAGTTATTGCTGTTCGAGCTGCTGACAGTTGAAAGTCGTCCAAGCTTGTTACCGTTGGCGCCTTTGGCCGTTATTTCGCTGCCGTTATGAACCGCGGAACTGTAGCATCTGCATCGACTGGAGTGGCACTGTTTCGGCGAGTAGTTGCGCGCCTTCGTTAATTTGTTTAACACAACTGAAAGAAACCTTTGTTGCATCCGAAGTTTGTCGGGAAGTGGCGTTCTTGCTCTTAGATGGTTCCTTGCTTCGCAGATAACAATAGACATCCCAAATAATTTCCCTAGTTGGTTGTGAATCATTTTAACTCTTTTCTCGATTGAAGACGCGTTAATAGACGCCATTTCGTGACTGCTCCTCTGGCGTTTTTTTTATCCGTGATGCTAGTCGTTGAGTTGTACTGGAGTGGGCAATCGATATTTTTTTAAGCCACGCCCCGTTTACAAATCGCGTACGGATTATATATCTGGCACGTCATATTTTGATGAATTGGTTTGGTAACGGTTAGGTGTAGCGTTGAGTGGTATATGTACGAACGGTTCTAATGTTTTGATCCCAGTATACTGCTACTGTGGTTAGAACCAGCAATTCAGGATTATCAGCTCTAACCAGTTTACTTGCATGTTTTTTTTTCATGCACAAAAACTAAATACTAAGGCTGCGCCGATACCAACTTTACCGATCCGATAGCGATCCAGTTTTAAAAATGTTGCCGTTACTGATACAGATATCCAAAATTTAATTCCTAATTTTTTTTTTTATCTATGGTGTCGTTTTCTTCAAAAGTCCAATAATTGTTCAAATAAACAAATTTAAAGTACTAACCAACAATTAAAACATATCTAGGAAGAAAGTCGGTGAGTTCCTGAGCAAAATGACGTAAACTCTCGAACAGTTCTCACTTCTCAGCGGTATTGCCGATGCTGTTACCGCAAAGATATGCAACCGATCCGATCGTGCATCGGTATCGATGCAACCTTACTAAGTACATTCAAATAAACTATAAACCTTAAACATTCATCGCTCTTCCCCATTTTTTATTCATAGTAGTAATGTTGCACTAGTTTGTTTAACCATACATGCATGATTGGGAAAGGTTAGCTACTGGTAAGCGCCATTGTCAAGGTTCTCCTGCGACAAGAATACATTAATCCAAATTAGGGATAAAAAATCTTTTTTTTTGAAAAATGGAACTTTTGTAACAGTTTTCAGGAGAGGAGAAATTTGGAGCGCTTCGCAGATAAACAATACCGTGAACTGCAGTGTATGAGAGTGGTGGTAACTTTCTTACAGCCGCTCTTACCACTGACCTTCACTAACACGGTAGTGTGGTGCAACCCTCTCGAATTGGCGCTAATGACGAAGCTGTCGACGCGCCATTAAGCCTCATCCCCCCCCCCCCCCCTTTGAATGTGAATTCAGTATCAGTCGCCACTTGGCCAGTAAACCTTAAGAAACACTCGCCATTTCACAATTTCTTCTCGCCACTTGATAATGTCTAATCACCACATACCAAATACATCTTGTATGATGCATGGTTTTTATAATTTATGCATTTATGAAATAAAATTTTTTAACTACAGTATTGATGAAGAAAAAGCAGTTACGCAGCCCTTATAAATAACGCTGCAAGCCATTCGTCTCTAACTTGTACGGTTGCTGAGATGTCATTTTTTGAGTGTCATTCTCTATTGCTAGCCATTTTGGTGAGTAAGGCTAAATTTCAAATTGCCAACTGCTGATTTTCCATCGCCAAATGGTGAGTGGCGACCGACATTGGAGAGGGTTGGTGTGGTGATGCTGTCATCAGCACCACATCTCAATGTTACATAATACTTTGTTGGAAGTGGACTTTCCCTAGACATTTCCTGTACGTAAATTAAATTATAATAAAACCCTTGTGCGCCACATGGAGTGGGCTGCACACATACACTCGCTCTAGGAACTGCCTAATTTTTCATTCTTGGCAGTCAGGCTCTGGCCTGGCCTAACCACCCGCCGTGTTAGGCAGTAATAGACCAGGCGTGCTGCAGCTCACATAATGACAAGGTGCAATTCGCGTTGCATCTTGCCATTCATGTAAACACCCGGTTACAGATATTATGAAGGGGAAATGGGGAATCTACCAGAGAACTTGTTCTCACAGGCGAATCGAAGTTCTCTGAGTAGAATCCAACGAAACTGTGTTACTTTTATCTCTCCCCCGCTGTCCTGGCACATGTCTTTCGGACCAGCTGCAAAAGACAGTGATATGGAAGCACGAGGGAGCAAAGAGAGAGGTGACCAGAAGTGACATAAAAATTGTACAAATTAGTCGCTTTGTATTTAATTTGGTTTATCCGAATGCCCCTTGATCTCAGTTATTCCGGTAACCGAGGTTCAGACATGCGTATAATTATTTCCTACCTGCAAGGCATTCCTTTGTGCACTTCCTTTCCTTTGTGCGCTGTAGTTTTAATAATTTCATGGTTCAGAAATGGAACAGCAGTCGAACTTATTAGTTTTGCATTTCAGTTCTTAAAAGAATGTCAAAACTGTATACTGATAAATTGTTCTTAAATTTTAGTAAAATATTTTAGTGATAATAAAAACCAATTGTTGCCGTTGCGTAAGATGACTGAAACTTGATTCCTTTGTTCCAGCTTACAGGCAGAATGTTCTTTCATCGTTTGCGTGGCATCCTACTCATGAAAATCGGATGCTGCTAGTAACTCCAACAGGAGGAATTGTTGATTTTACAGTTTTTGAAAGGATCACCCTGGTTAGTAAACGAAGATACAATGATTTATTTTTTCCTTTAAGTTGTTAAATTGCTGGGACTGTATAATTCTAATATTTTATAATTATTTGATTGCCAAAGCAATGGCATAACATTTCAAGAATGACAAGCTTGAGGGCGATAGAGGAAAGTAGTCGACTCATGAGTTAATAGCACAAGTTCTAGTTGGACAAGAGAATTACCTGGGAGCTACTGAAGATTTTGCTCCCATAAGCTCTCATAAAGCGCCTATGGGAGCTAACATTTGCTCTCAGTAAAACATTGTCGCTGTCACAGTTGCACCACTAAAATCTTTATTTTTAGTTGTTGTTGCTGCGATCAAATACTACTAAATAGATATTTTTGAACGGTACCACTCCTTGACAGCAAGCACAAAGAATAATGAGAAAGCACTTGAGGTTAGCAGGTAGTTGCAATGTCAGACGTACGCAGAGTGATGATGTCAGTGCATTCGATATTCAGCCTGCTTAGCCCCAAGTTAACCCCAAAACAACGCTCCTAAAAATAGCTGTTAAGGTACTTACTTGTTGTTAACCTTAGCTGCTATTGTTGATTGTTAGCTACTTCATTTAATCTCGCTGAAATAGTACTTTATGAGGAAAACATACCCTTGGACAACTTTCTTGAGGCTAAACGAAGATTGTTTTATTTTCCAAAAACTGAGTCGGCTGCAAGTTTTAAATCACCATGTAAAAATGGGTAAAATTAGATGCAAAAAAATTTGAACGTGAAGCTAAAACAAACAAGACTTGAAATCAAAGTTGCGGAGGCCTAAGCTACCTGCCTTAGGGGTTACATAAATATACTGTTGCCATACGACTCCTCACCAATTCGCTATGCTCACCACTTGCATATGGCAAGATTTTGAATACTGTCCTTAACGAGTAGAAGAATATACAGATAAGTTAGCAGGAAAGTTGGTTTATTTTTTCAAATTGGGTCATAGTGAATGCATAATCTCAGTCTCAACTTTACATGACATGATATGTTAAGAACAGATGGAAAGATTGAGCTTGGATTCTAGAAGTCAAAGATTTTAAATAGTTAAACTTGAGCACTTTGCTTTACGGTAATGAGTTGGATTTAGTTTTTATTTACAAGTCTGGCGAAAGGTAATAAATTTTAGCCGGAGCTAATAGCTGGGTTTTAAAGACCCGTGGAACTTTAAACTAGAATTTTCTCACGATCCTCATCTTGCTCAGTGATGTTGAAAATAAATCTCAAGGACTAAGTGTTTGAACTTTACAGCAAAACCTTTTTAACTCGAACTCTAGCAAAACTGGTATTGCAGTTTGAGTTAAGCAGAGTTTGAGTTACACGGAAACACATTAAAACACAAGATAGGCTGCTGGCGTAAGGAACACCGAGTACATCTCTGCATTCAATGTTTGCTAAATGCAGATTGGTTTAACCCTTTGCCAACCAGATAGCCAATACGGCGTAGTCCAAATGCGCGCCCAAGCTATGTGAGTTGTCCCCGGGGACCCCCGAGCATAGCGGGCAAGCACAGCCCAGTGGTTAGCGTCGTCGTCTCCAAACCAACTGAATACCGGTTCGAATCCCACGACTGACAAAGTTACATATGGGAGTTAAAAAACAAAATAAAACGGTAGGATTGTGAAAAAAAGTGGTTGTTAAAGGGTTAATATGTGAAATGTACTGCTAATTCCTCAGTAAAAACAGCATAAAATACTTTTTCGGGTACCAAGCGACACAGAATGCATGGTCCACGGAGTTTGAGTTAACCGATATTTCTTTGAGATAACGAGGGTAATTTTGTATTTGGCCAACCAAATAGCACAAAAGTGTTTGACTTAGCCAATAGTTTGACTTGGGCGAGTTTGAGTTAACGAGGGTTTACTGTATTTAGTTTATGTAAACTACGTAAGTTATACTGCTTATATTATCCATAGCGTGACTTTGCTTCGGCCGTCCCCCACTTAAGGGTAGGGCTTGCGCCTGTGCCAACTGGGATAACTTCTCGCTACAATTGGATGGTGGATAAGACATTTAATAAACGATCTGCATGTTTATTTAATTTACAAATGTTTCCTCTGGCTCCAAGTGCGAGTTCATGAGGGGCGTGGCCCTTGGGATTGGCGAAGCAAGGGCTACCTGATTGGCTGCAAGCTCGTGCCATGCTAAAGTGAACTGATGCAGTAGTTCTCCTGCTCATCGGTGCTAGAGCTTTGGGGGTGAGGGGAGAGTCAAGATGAATACAAGTCTTAGACAATCGAGTGTTAAGCTTAACTCGCGACTGAAGATCGTTTAATATCAATTAGCTCTCACCCACAAGGATCTCTAGACAGACTGTTTCGCCCTTGTTTGGGCTCGTCAGTAGAGAATACTTTGTGGAGGAGAGCTAGGCTACGCTTGCTACAGCAAATGACAAGGGCGAAACGAATACGGTTTCAGCAAGCGAAAGAGCAGAAACGTCTGCTTGTTTGGGGCTCCATTCAACTGAATGGTTGATCCCCAGGCCTAGGAAAATTTTTTCCAATTGATCATTTAATATCAATTAGCTCTGAAACCGCTTTCAATTCGCTTGCTGAAACTGTATTCGTTTCGCCCTTGTCATTTGCCCTAGCAAGCGTAGCCTAGCTCTCCTTCACAAAATATTCTCTACTGACGAGCCCCAAACAAGGGCAAAAAAGTCTGTCTAGAGATCTTTGTGGGTGAGAGCTAATTGATATTAAATGATCAATTGGTAAAAGTCGTCCTAGGCCTGGGTGTCAACCATTCAGTTGAATGGAGCCCTAAACAAGCAGACGTTTCTGCTCTTTCGCTTGCTGAAACCGTATTCGTTTCGCCCTTGTCAGGCGACTGAAGATCGATTCCAACTTAAAAATTAAACCACGTTAATAAATAAAGTTAAAAATAAATAAATAAATAAAGTTAAAAATGTGTAGATGCCAATTTAAAATCAGTTTTTTAGGGTTCAAACAGTACAATTACTTAAAAGAGTTTATCAGGCCCCCAGTGCAGGAAAATAATTTTCGTAGTTAATTCACAAACACACTGCATTGGTACATGACCAATCTTTTTATGCCATGAAAATATACATTACCTGTTTTATTATGTAGCAGTTTCCTCCTTTTGTCTTGCTCAATCCCTTGCGGTGAAAAGTTGGCTTCTCTGCCGTGCTCGCAGCCCCGTGTCCATTGCGCATGTGCCAGCCTCAGTCTGGTATATAAGCATATGGGTCAGCTCATTCGCCATCTTTCTTCCTAGGGACGCCACGGCGTGTGGTCATCCTGCTTGGCTCTCCCGCTGTCTTCGGTCTCCGGTTCAATATCAATTAGCTCCGGTTCCTTTCTCCGTCTCATCATGGCGTCAACGCACCCTTCAGTCCATGCGACCGTTAGTGGTGCTCCTTCTCCACGGTCCCCACAGGGGAGTGGCATTTGGAAATTCGGCAAGTGTCCTCTTCATTCTTCGGTCCTCCTCCGACCCCTCGTCAGTTCCTTGGGGTAACTACGGTTACCATGGGACCGTCAGACCGTGCGTCCATCGGACCGTCGGTCCACGTTTGTTGACGACAAGCTGTACAGCTGCATCCAGCTGCTTCTTGCCCATGCACCATAGCACAGGTAACCGGGCTTCAAGGCACCACCCTGTTACGGTTCTGCACCGTATGGTCTCTCCTGCAGACGATCGGAACAAGACCCAAAGACCCTCGGTAACCAGAGGCCTGTTTGCCGCCATCTTCTTTTCATCACCGGCTGGTCTGCAACCTACGGTTCCCTGATCATACTTCGGACCGTCCGTCTACCGTCTCTTCACTATGCCTGGGACGGTGCTCGGTCTGCCTAAGAACAAGCCTTTCGACTCACGGTTCCCTTGAACCTCGATCCACGGATCCCTGGCCCAGGGCAGGCCAGTGACAAGCACCAAAGGCGCCATCACTTCATTACTGTGCGTTCCATATGTCTCCATCCGACAGACGACTACGAACGCCGAACCAGTGACTCGGTTACTCCCTTCTTGCCACAATGACTGCTGCGACTTAGGATTCCGTTATTCGTCATACTCCTCTCCTCTCCCGCATCGGGGCCCCTATATTCCGTCAGTCGCCTTGGGCCGCTCTCCACGGTTCCCTTCCCCTCGGTCCGGAGAACCGAAGAAATCCACGGTATCTTTACAGCTTTTGGTGTGCTGCCAGCATCGTCACCGTCTGTGCATTAGGTCTGCGCAGCGTGTTTAGTATATACACCGAATCATCGGCCGTAGTTTTGTCTTTCATCTTGAGTCTCAACCACGTCGGACGTGCTGTGTACTGCTTCAACTTCTGTCTACAGTCCGCCAAGCCTATGATCATTCGAAGCGCCCGACAACATCATGATGTCAATGCCGGGTAGCCACTACGATGTCAACCGGTCGGCACGTCTGTCTGCATGTCTCCAGTTTCCGGTCTTTGTTACGTCTGTGTCCCGCCTGCCGACTGAGGACCGGGATTCGGACCCGGCCCATGTCCGGGCCCGGTGCCTCACTTCTTTTTTTTAACGTCACTCACAGTTCCCTCCGGTTTCCATCCGCGGCTTCACTTGACCGTCGGTCTGCCGAGGGCATCCGAGGGGCCTCACTTTCACTACTGAACATTCAGTAGCGCCTCCAATCAGCCATCAGCTACAGGCAGATGGACTAACAAACTTGTTTTCCCCTTCAAGTCACCTGCACCTACTGTTCAAAATTCTGTCATCTGCTATGAATCTCTCCTCCCGCAACGAGTAGGTGGGGGGGGGGGGACAAACCTGTCTTCACGGTCCCTGCTTCCCGCTTCAAGCCTTTTTACAAGTGTACTGCTAAAATCTGTCAGCAACATGCGCAACGACTGCAACTACACGGCGAAGTTTTTCTTTCACTCGGTAATCCCTGCCTCCTCTCTCTTTTCTCCTGTTGCCTATTGTCATACACTGGCATTACTTCAGATTCGGTTCACTGTTCCCTCGAAATCCAGTCCACGGTTCCTCAGACCACTCGGTCTGTTCGGAACACCCGTAATGACTGCTATCACATGGAGTGCCATTCTCCAGTCACCACCGTCTCTTGCTGCCTGTTACCTGTGTCCTGTTGTCAAAACCCAACTGACTTTTCTTGTAACCTAAATAGGATTCACCGCTCGTTGTTGCTTTTGGCCTCGGTCGTCGGTTCCCTAAGGTCTGAGCCACGGTTCCCCAGACCCTGGGTCTACTAGGGGCGGCCGAGAACGCCGCAGCTTTCACTATAACGTTTCTGCTCATCAACAACTCCTACTTCCTGTCACCAGTTTTCTGTTCCCTGCCATGTTGACAGGGACCCAATTGCTAGCTCTTGGACTCCTGCACTACATCACATTCACTTCGGCCTCGGTCCACACTCCCTCTTGTCTCGGTCCACGGTCCCCTGGTCTGTTGGCCCCTTTTCAGACGCTCATGAAGACCGCAGCATCGCACGGCGCTACTTCAGGTACACGGCTGTTAGCTGAACAACAAGTTTTTCACTGAAGCTGCAACATGCTGCATCCTTCCTGCAAGGAGCACGATCCCTTGCATACAACGAAAAACAACGGTGTTGACAACCACAGCTGTTTCACCGTTTCTTACATCACCCAAATGCAAAGCAAAATCAACCAAGGGACTCATGATAAGGAACACTCCAGCTTCATCTGGAGCTGCAGTAACTTTTGTGCCATCTGTCGTAACGCAATCCACAACGCAGTTTCGTCAACGGTGACTCCCTACACTTTCCTTGCGATTCCGATGGTTCCTTCCTCGGACCACCACTTATCTGGTCCTTGGCTACCAACCTCCCCTTCTGCAAATGCAGACCCGGTCTCCAAGAAACTTCGTTTGGTACCACCGTCAGCCGTATTGGCTCGTCCTCCGTTGCATCTCTGACAAGTTGCGGCGTAACCATCTGTTCATGAAGCACTCGCCCAATTCTAATTGGATATAGCTTATTTCCTCGCCACCGGTAGGAAATTTGTGGTTACCGTCACACAGTGTCAGATGGACCGTCTCGAGCCTCTGGCTTTACGCGCCGAGGCTGCGGACCTACCCTCTCTGCGCACCGCACGTCACGAACAAGATGACACTATCCGTTTCTTGAGCGAAGCACATCATTCTCTTGCGGACGAGATCTCCCATCGTCAGGAACTTATTATTTCACTACCGGTCACCAAAGCTACTGTTCCAGGCACGACTTCGTTGCTGACACCATTATTGGCGGTTCCCGAGACTGGGTGTGCCTACCATGCAGCCTTATCGGAATCTAGGCGACCGATACGTGTGCACCTGCACCGTCTTCTACAAGGAACACATCAAACGTCCTCCTGCAATCAACACAGTCTCTTCGTCGAACCTTAAAATCTCTTTCTACTAGACTGTTAGGCGGTAAACTGGTTCTCACCGTGTACCGCGTTACCAAATGCAACGGTACCAAATACCATGCATTGTTAAATACTGGTATTGTTTTAATACGAAAAAAGGCGCTCAAATGATAACAATAGTTCATTTAGTCTTTGTGTTATAGGGCTTAAAGCAGATCAGTTAAAGATCAACAATGGTAGGATTGAAATTCTAAATGCACAAAAGTGGAGTCAAAGTTGTATAACTTTGGTGCTACAACCAGCGTTTGTTTATATTTGCATTTCTACTTGGATAGCATGTTGACTACACATTTTAGAAGATGGTTTTTTTTTTTATCAAAAATATGTCCTGAATCAGCTAAAATCAGAACGGGGAAAATCAATAAATTTTTTCCATTAAAACTTATCAACAAAACACATTTTTCAAGAAAATTTGTTTTTATTATTTAAAAATCGGTGTTGGTACCACAGAACTATAACACCAGATACCGCCTCATTCCTAAATACCGGGGAAAACCTAGTACCGGGGTACTACGCTTCTGTTTCTTCGAACATGCTGTGGTCCCAGTTCTTCGTTGACTGTTCATGTCAGCACCAGACACGTTTTCTTCTAGACAACATTTTTCCGACTCAACAAGCGCTACGGTTACGGTTCTCATCTCTACTTCAAGTTTTGATCCTGTCCTCACGAGTGTTGTTTCGTCCAAGTTTCGTCCTAGACCCTGCATTCTGTTACCACTGCTCTCCAGTCACCTGATTTACCTTGTCAAGCCACAGCTCTCGGTCCCACATCTAGTCTGATCCTGAACTCTGGTTTCTCGTCTCTACATTGAAGCGACGTGCCTCCAGTTGTCACATGTCTCCCGATGAAGAGTTCATCTTAAATCAGTCTAGTTCGCCCCCTTCGTCTCACACCCTCCGAGATGTCACCGTCCCTTTGAGGTGATGAGTTTTTGACATTTTTACTATGTACTAAACTCATTCCCTCGGACCCAGAATACGACCGACCAGTTGATTCCTCTTCACAGTGTCCTGCTTAATATTCACTTTTGTCTTCCATCTTCGGTTCCGTACCATGGAACTGCCACTGTTGTTTGAGTTCATCCTCTGTTTGGTAGGTCGGTTCACTGGATTCGATCCAGGGGTCGCCGGTTCGCAGCGCGGGTGATCGTCAGATTTGGCCTTTCTCTTGGTTTGACGAGGTCTGCTACATAATAAAACAGGTAATATATATATATTTTCCTGGCATAAAAACTATATCTTACCAGGGGTACCTGGTTAAATATTGTTTTTATTGCCTTAATGAAAATGTACATTACCATCACCCGCCCAGCTTCCCCTCTCGAAACCAAGGTTGTGTAGAGGAAGAAAGATGGCTGATGCGCTGACCCAGGTGCTTATATACACTACAGGCTGGCGCATTCGCAATGGACACAGGGCTGCGAGCATGGCAGAGAAGCCAACTTTTCATCGCTAGGGATTGAGCTGGACAAAAGGTGGAAACTGCTACACAATAAGTCATGTACTGTATATTTTCATAAGGCAATAAAAACAATCTTCAACCAGGTACCCCTGGTAAGATATAGTTTTTCTCAAAATAAAGTAAATAATTCTAAAATCCATAAAATAGATACAGCATTTCTTCCAGGACTGAACTTAATGATAAAAATAAGGAAAGTTTACATATTTAAATCAAACAAAATAAACATTGGTGTAGGCCTAAAGAGTCGGATTGAACCAACAGCTCATTTGGGATCCATACTTTATTTTCAAGTTATACAATAAAATAATAGTCATTATTAACTTCAACTAGCAGATAAATGGTATTTTTTATTTTATTAGCAAACGGTAAACAACAAATGTAAGCTCAAAATCATTGAATATAAAAACAATAATGTTAACTCTGTTTAAAATTAGTTTTTACTATCCTAAAATACTTACTTTAAGTATGTGCTATGCTGTTATGTCTAGCCCTTCCCGTAAGTCTCCCAGTTGAGAAAAGACAAAAAGGGAAGGCAGCCTGGCATTTAGGTGAATGGGCGTTTTGGCGACACAACAGTTCTACTTTTGGGCGAATGAGTTTTTTGTCGTTTGGGCGAATTTATGTTTTGCACCTTCGAACTTTCATCACCTTTTAAAATCTCTTTTGGTTTTTTAGACACAGAACTGCCCAGTTTACAAAACTGCTGCTTAATTTCATCCATTTGAATTGAAACCACTGTCACATTAGAACTTTTTAACGCTTTAGTTGTGATATTTACTGTCTCCCTTTTTGTCTTTTCTCAATTGGGAGACTTACGGGAAGGGCTAGACCTAACAGCATAGCATGTACTGAAGGTTAGTATTTTGCAGATAGTAAGAAACTATTTTTACTAATGTTAGCAAAATCACTCGTCGTGTAAATGAAACCGATTGAAGCCTATGCGTGATTTTTGCTTATTTGTGTGGAAGACCTTTCACACCTCAAACTGAAGGCGTATTCAGCTTCACGATACAGACATGTAACGTGCGTAACATGAAATACAAGATGCGCTGCATGGCAAACACCATGCAGTGTACCTTGCTATTACGTGAAGTGGCTGTGCGCCCTCTCAATTGCCGCCTCGTGCGCCAGTTGGCAGAGCGCCAGCTCCTTTGTATAAACGGTGCCTGCTGGCTGAACCAGCAGGAACCGGACCTATGCAGTTCGCCGTCACGTGACGTAAACCCTGAGGCTAGATCTATTGTTCGCGATCGTATAAATACTGATCTGCAACACTCGATCGAGGACTTGTTGGGGAGAGGTCGAACAAAACGGTTGGACCTCTCTGGGCTTAGGGTCAGTACGAGCTTGTCTTGAACTGATGCCTAATATGTGATGCTCTGTGCTTGGTCCCCTAGCCTAGCATTAAGGAATAAATTGGAATTGAGTACTTGTACCTGAAACCGATCGTCTATTCCCTGAGCACTTACATATTTTGGGGGCCTTGTCCTTTGGGATTCGAATCCGACACTTCGGTGCTTCCGATTCGATAAAAAATTCCGATGGTAAAGTGAACCTAATTGGGGGCAATTCGTGTGGGGAAAACCACGAAGGGCCGCATTTTCATTTGGCATAAGAGTTAACAGCTTGAAGGCCACAATGAAAATACCCACTTTATTTTTTTTTAATTAAAAATAAAGTAAAACCGTTGTGAAGAGTCTTGGCAGTGGGTACGCAGCCCGTTGCTAGGGGATTTACAACACTTGGGGGTGAGCCGAGATCCAGCCTGTGGCCGCGTGCGTGGACAACCTTGGCAAGCCAGTTTTTTATTACGCTAAACAGAACCAGTTAGCATGAATAGAAAACACCCCGTTTTTTTTTCTCTCTGAAAATAAAAACGTTAAAATTGGGAGTTGTTAGTGGACTCGTCCTGTGACCGCGTGTCGAGAAACCACAAAACGCTACATTTTATTTGTGCTAGGCCTAAAAACTGGGCATAAATAAAATCACCATTTTTCTGGAAAGAAAATAAAGAAACTTGCAAATAACGGAGTGAAGGGGACAAATACCCAACACAAACGCAAATTGCAAAAGTCTTAAAAGTGAAGGAGCGCACTTTTAGGCTACAAGTTGAATGTTGAGCAAAACGGTAATAAGCGAACCACGTACTTATTATTGTGAATTTTGCAGAAAACTAGTAGACTTATGAATTTTAAATTTGTGGAAAAACCAACACAAGTTTGGGATTGAAGTAATTTTGAGCTGGAAATATTTTTCCCAGAGCAAAAACGTACTTCATACTAAGAAAAAGGAAAAGTAGCACTGGACGCAATTTTTTTTTTTAATTGCTAAAGAGCACAGATTTTTTTTTTTTTTTTGCAAAATAGGCGAAGTTAGAAGAATAAAATGGCTTCTGGCAACGCACAATTACCACCACTTCCACGTACTCAAAAAGCTGGCAGCTCAGGGCTAGAGCAGTCACGAAAAAGAGTACGGATTGAAGAACGCAGGGATGCGCCTTTAATCGAGGATTTGGGTGTAGATTCGGACGATTCTTGGGGTGATGATAGGGACATTTTTGTGCCAGATTTTTCTGACAACAGAAGAAGCCTATCTCCTCCAATTTTAGAGCGTTCGGATATAGGAGAAAAGCGTGAAAATGAATCAATTCACGCAAATTTCCGAAATTGGGCAGCAGCCTGCCCTGAACCTGAAGCATTTCGGGAAAAAGTTTTTGAGCAATTGGAGGATTGTTTAAGACCGGAAAACCGAAATAGAGTCAAAGACTCAGTTCAACCTCGTTATGTTGCAAAACACAACCAGAACGAACAGAGGCCTTTGCACTCTACACCGTTTGCCTCCAACAGACGACCAAATCGTGCTGTTGAAGCTGGCGAAACGCCTTGTCATCCTCGTTCTTGCAATCCACGAGCCAACACGGACCGAGTGGATCGAGGAACGTGCGGTGGACAAGAAAGTAGGCAACAACCGAATATGCAGGATTCGGATGCTGACATGTGGAGGTATAGGCAACCTCGGCATGAAGGCAGTTTGTCGCCACGCAGGGACAGAATAGCTGCAAGTAGAGATGCTCACAGACGGACTGGCCCTGACTATGTGACCGGGAGTGGAAACCGGGAACGTAGTGACGATTTTTCGGGCAATCACTACACGCACAATCCGTTTCAGGGATTCGCAGTGAAGCCACCAAAAATCCCCATGCCAACTTACATTGGGCATGGTGATGAAAAATCGCCATCTGAGTTTTTGCAGCAGCTGTCAAAATACAGCATTGCATTAAACTTGGCAGAACCTTATGTAATGAAGTCCATCATTCCCCTAGCCCTACAAGGTGAGGCAGAAAGATGGCTAAGGTTTTTAGGTCCTTTTTGGGACTGGGAAACCTTTGAATCCGAATTTAATTTGGAGTATGAAGGACCAAATTATGAGGAGGATTTAAGGCGTGAGCTTGATAAAAGGACCCAAGCACCGGACGAACCTTTTTCAAGCTACGCACAAGCAATCTGTGGGTATTTTGCTCGTTTGTGGCCAGACGCAACTCAGGGTGAAAAAATCAGGCACATAACAGCAAACATGCACCCAGATTACAGACAACACCTTCAGGGTCTCCAGTTCGATACCCTGCGAGGATTGGTAAGAGAGGGAGCGAAAATCAGTAGATTACTGCTAGCACAGAAAAACTACCGGCCGCCGCCAGACTCATCCTTGTCTGTAGAACCACGCCTGGCGTGGCGAAGCTATGCTCAAGTTGCCAGTGAGCAGAGTGCTTCGCAGGGAAGCCAACACACAAAAAATGAGGCAGTGCTTCGCGCTGGTCGGACCAGTGCTGCACCGGAAGCCACGTTTTCGGGTGTGCAACCTATCAGCATGGCTGCACTAGATCCGAGAGGATTTAGGGCAGGTCGGTACCAAACAGTACCGAGTACCAGTGGTATCAGTAGTACAAAGGCTGCCCCAAAAGCAGCTAATGTGCAAAAGACTGAAGCCACAAAACAGACAGAGCAACAACCACAAAAGGAAAGAAAGCCTTTTGATGGCACTTGCTGGACCTGTCAAGAAGCCGGACACAGATCCAATCGGTGTCCGAAAAAGCCAAAAAACGGAGAGGACGGTCGTTAACCTGGATTAACAAGGTTACGACCGGGAAAAACGTCGATTGGCGAGCGAAAGCTGGACTTTGGAAAGGCACGCTAAAACGTGTTTTTGCTCCAAATGTAAGGCTATTCAAAGGCCTGGACGATGAAACTAAGGGTGGCACTGTACCTTTAATTAATGTTAAAGTGGCAGGATTACCATTCTTGGCGTTAATCGACACTGGTGCCAGCTCGACGATCATTTCCGGTGCCACAGCACGTGCTTTGCAGGCAAAGGGCGTAAAATGGCGCAGGGATTGTTGTGTACAATTCATTTTGGCGGCAGGAAAAATCCAAGGTGATGGGTACATGAGATCGACGATCAGGTGGCCTGGTGGTTACTCTACTCAGCAAACTTTCTTGATCCTAGAAAATGCAGCTGATAGTGTAATTTTAGGCAGGGATTTCATGGGTCGGACTGGCCTTATTCCAGACATCCAAAAAGGTGGCTGGCGTATTGGTTCAGAAGAACAAGAAACTATCCCTTTTGCTAAAGTTGGACAGACAACAACTGAACAACTAAAGCAACTCGATGTAGGTTTAGAGAGTGAGCAGCGTGCTAAGGATGATGAAATCTTGGAGAAAAAAATTCAAGAAGCCCATTGTTCACATGCACAACGCAAGCAGCTGAGAAGGTGTTTAAACAATTTTAAGCATGTTTTGACATCTAAACGAGGCAGCACACATCTCTATGAACATAGGATTGAGGTCGAACCAGGCACACGCCCAATTCGTTTGCCACATAGACCTGTAAATAAGGAGACTAGAGCTATCATTGAATCACAAATGCTCGAGTGGATTCGTGAGGACGTTATTGAGCGCTCAGTGTCACCTTGGGGAGCTGTACCTTGTCTTGCCCCGAAAAAGGGCGAGGAGGGGGCTAAAAGATTTTGTCTTGACTACAGGCTTTTGAATGCTACGACGGTCAAAGACTCACAGCCAACCAGCAATGCTAGCCAGGTATTTTCAATGCTTGGCAAGGCAAAATGGTTTACAGTTCTAGATATGAAATCAGGTTTTTTGCAAATCGGTATGGAAGCCGAGAGCAAGAAATTCACCTGTTTTCGGTGCCATATGGGATCATGGCAATTTAAAAAAATGCCATATGGGCTGTGCAATGGACCAGCATCCTTTGCGCGCACTATGGACATGGTTTTGGGGGATGCTATGTACTCCCATACGATGTGCTACGTAGACGATTTGATAATCTACTCAATGGATTACCAATCCCATCTACTACACATAGCAGATGTATTGGACCGGCTTGGAAAAGCTGGGATGACAGTTAACCTGAAAAAGATACATCTGTGTGCAAAGGAAATTTCCTATCTTGGGCACTTAATACGTCCTCAGGAAATGTCACCCTTACCAGAGAAGGTACAGGTGATAAAGGATTTTCCTGAGCCTAGCAACTTAAAATCGCTTCGACGTTTTCTCGGGATGATGGGCTTCTACAGGGCCTACATCAGGGATTTCCACGTCAAAGCTGACAGCCTGTATCAGTTGTTAAAGGGAGATGCCGTCTGGGAGTGGACAGAAACACACTCAGACGCAGTGCAAAAACTGAAAGACAGTTTGGCAAACTGTGTTTTAGCACTACCAGACCTGGACAAGCGCTTTGAGATTTCAACAGACGCAAGTGGAGCAGGTTTTGGTTGCGTCATCTCGCAGCACGTCACAGGACGTGGGCTGGTGCCGATTGCTTTCGCAGGCAGGAGACTGACAAATTGCGAAAAAAAACACTGCGTCGCTGAGCAAGAAATGGGTGCGGTGATGTATGCCGTCAGGAAATTTCGGCCTTACATTGAAAACGCCCCATTTCTGATCGAGACAGACCACAGTGCTCTCCAGTTCTTGAAGTCCTTGAAACAGCCTTCAGGAAGACTGGCACGGTGGGTTTTGGAACTTTAAGGAATGGACTTTGAAATCCGTTACAAGAAAGGTTCCCTGAACCAAGTGGCAGATGCAATCTCCAGGATGTATGAGGACGAACCTAAAGGCCCCATACTGGAAGTAGATTGTAAGGTGGGACAAATAAAGGTAACTGAGAGACCCAACGGATTTCCAAGTTTGGATCAGATCCGAGTGGCGCAGGTTGGTGACGCGTGGTCATCGCGCCGGATTACCAAGTTAGGTAATGTAGCTGACAGTACATCAGCTGTGGACGGAAGCAGCCCCAAACCTGGGCGACTCTGCTTGCGTGATGGGCTCTTATGTAAAACCTATGTTTCACGTAGCATTCGTGATTTAGCTGAAGGTAACTTGCGGTTCAAAGCGTATTTACCAAAATCACTACGTCACAATGCCATTGCTGCAATTCATGCGTCACCTTTAGGCGGCCATTTTGGAGTGTTCAAAACTCTGAAAAGGATGCAAGAGCTGGTGGGCTGGATTGGCATGAAGAAGGACATTGTAGAGTTCGTTCGTAGCTGCGAGAAGTGTCAGACTTGCAAAACTGAAACTTCGAAGCCTGCGGGACTCCTGACGACAATGGACCCTCCCAATGCTCCTTGGAAACGTGTCTCAGTTGACCTTTTGGGGCCTCTACCAGTAACCCCGAGAGGACGACGGTGGATACTAGTAGTCCTGGACGAATTCAGTTCGTGGCCGGAACTGTTTGCACTCAGGACGGCTAAAGCAAAGCAAGTTGCGGAATGCGTCAAAGAGGTTGTCTTAAAATGGGTTTTTTTTTCAAGGATTTTATCGGACAACGGACCTTGCTTCATAGCTCAAATTTGGAAAAGCCTGTGGAAAAACTGGGGAATTAAAACCCAGTATTTAACGGCCTTCAATCCAAAATCAAACCTGGTCGAGAGACATAATAAAATAGTAAAGCACATGCTACGTTGTTTCACATCTACTCACCGGGAATGGGATTTACATTTGCAGGAATTCGCCTTTGCAATGCGAAGTTCTGTGTCCGAATCTAGTAAATACACACCTAGTGAATTGAACATCGGACGAAACCCGACTGGTCCGTGGGGTCTTGAGCTCTCTCAACTAACGACGAGACAGCTCCCCGCAAAAACACGCGACTTGGACGAGGTTCCAATGGAAATCGTGCAGCGTTTTTCTGAGATGTATAAACTGGCGAAACAGTCTATGAAAGCATCTAGGGCACAGAAAAAAGTCTACTATGACAGGCGACATAGGCCTCTTACTTTAACAGTAGGACAGTATGTCGTCCGCCGCACACACACACTCAGTAATGCGGCGCGAGGCGTGGCAGCGGCACTCGCACCAAAATGGACTGGGCCGTTCGTAATTTCAGCACAAAAATCCGAAAAAACGTTCATGCTACGCGACATTAAGAATGGGAGAGAAATCGGCCCACTAAATGTCGCCCAGTTAAAACCTTACATTTTTCCAGAGGGCACACCTCCACCAGTTGTGCCTACACCTGCGAAAAACAAGGTTATTCCTAGGAAAAATAAAATGCAATCCGAAAACACCTACAAACCCGCTCACTCGTATAACCTAAGAAAAAGTTAAACAGGAGAGGGGGGGGGGGAGGAGCAATTTTCGGATTTTGCAATTTTTTTTTCGTATCAACGCACCTAGGTCGGTTTTTAGCCTAAAAACCAAAAAAATCCTCGGATTTTAACATAATAAAACATGGATGGGTATTGGTTGCCATTTAATGGTAAAATACTACGAGACAGTTTTATTATAGCGGACTCACAAGCTGAGATTTTTGACAATAACAGTCAATATCACGGCAAGGGGTCAGACACGGAAACAACGCACAAATACGGATTTAAACGTATTTTCGTCTAATTCCAACCTTTTTTGCAAAAATTTTGGGGGGAGAGGAAAGCGGAGGCCTTTCTCTTCCTAAAAACCAAAGCGATATTAGGATATTGGACGGGGGAAAACGGCGATGGCTGATTTTCGCCGGACCAAAAAAAAAAAAAAAGGCAGGAGAAGGGGGAGTTGGGCGATGGCCGATTCTTCCTAGTTTAAGATTCTCCTCAAACCTTTTTTTTACACACCCTAATAATTAACGCACAATTTTAGCAATAAAGGAGTGATTTACAACAATATTTTTCTTACCGGACTTCAGTAGCTCTGTTGAGTTGTTGACGGTCGCGAAAACGGAAGGAGGAATGAATGGGTTGTATCTAACCGGAATTAGTGACGATTGTTGCGTCACTTATCGTCCAGGCAGTGTTGTACCGGATCTGCAGGTTGGAAACGTAAGCACACTGCCAAGGAATTGACGTAGTGCCGCGGACCGCATGGAGTTGCGTGCCTGCCGAGTATAAAGCTTGGTACGAAATCGGTTACCGGCACAACTGCAGTGGCAGTAAACTGGAAGGGTGACCAGTCCTAAAAAATAATCCAGCGTCGAAAAAAAAAAAAGATGGCAGACCAAAACGACAACAAGAAGCAAAAGAAGGAGGAGGCCGGGTATGGCAACTACAAACGGAAGCCAGAGGAAGCCAAATCCGTAGTAGAGGTGGAGGGACAGCAGGCGTCAACATCTGGAGAGGGACAGAAGGCGCAACAACAAAAATTCCGAGGCAGAAAGCGGGGAAGAAAGATGTCGGAGAGGAAGCAAGCCACGAAAGGGGAGCCGCCGGGTGGCAAGGGGCCCAACGCTCCGGGCACCCCCCACCCAACCCCTGGGACATCAAGAAAAACTTCCAAACGCCGCCAGAGGTCTAAAGAAGCAAGAAAAATGGGGAATGCGCCAAAACGCCCAAAGTTGGAGGACCGAGGTACCCAGACGTCTGCCCCTCGCACCCAACACGTTGCCGCCCAGGTTTGGACGGGAGAAAAAGGCCGGAAGTGCTTTTTTACAAAATCCAGCGCCACCATGTCAACACAATACTGGAACGAGGAGCTGCAAGGGTATCCACTGCAGTTGGGAAAACCTGGACATCCGACCGCCACCAGGATTACTCCGAAGTTTGCAAACGATTTCCCAGTACCCATGGCAAATCCATGGGGTGTGCCACCTCACAATATGGTCTTTGTGGCGCCCCAAGGGGGCACAACCGATGCTGCAGCCAAAAATGAGGACACACCGGTACCAGGACCGTCGACGGCTAAATTGGAGGAACTTTCAATCCTGGATGTGCCGAATGAGGAAGTGCTAGCTGCTCGTGCCCTGCTGGATCAGCGAATTGGTGAATTGGCGGTTGCCAATGAGAGAGAAACAGATGAGCGTTTCCTAATAGAAAACGATGATCTGCTCATGGAATGTGAGAGTGATGATGAGTGAGCAAAACTTTGCGTCATTCCGGTGTGGTGTGAAAAGCCACTTGAGTGCAGTGTATGCAGTGCGTGTTAGCAGTTTTTTTTAAACTTTATTTTTGGAAAGAGAAACCGTTTAAATGTGGCGAATGGAAACATTCTTTTATTGTGGAAGCCATGAACTGTGGGTGCAAAACTCGCAACTTTAAACTTGAAGCCTTTGAACTTCCTGCAAAATAGCCAGTAATTTGAACTCAAAATGGAAAGAAGCCATTTAAATGTGATTTATGTTAAGCATCTCTCGTGTGGACCTGCAAACACCACAATGTCGTACATTTTGAAAATATTTTAGAGTAAGTTAGATTTCTAGTCGCCGACCACCACTAAGGGGTACGAGGAAAGGAACTCTGTGATTGGTGTCGTGAAGCTCTGTATAGTTTTAAGTAATTTTTTTTAATAAATTTTTTTCAATGAAATTCTTTAAAAAACTTTTTGCAGTGCAGGGGCTATGAGTATCATATAAGGTAGGTCTCTCCTTGCCTAAGCAAACACTTAGGGAGGGGGAGATGTAACGTGCGTAACATGAAATACAAGATGCGCTGCATGGCAAACACCATGCAGTGTACCTTGCTATTACGTGAAGTGGCTGTGCGCCCTCTCAATTGCCGCCTCGTGCGCCAGTTGGCAGAGCGCCAGCTCCTTTGTATAAACGGTGCCTGCTGGCTAAACCAGCAGGAACCGGACCTATGCAGTTCGCCGTCACGTGACGTAAACCCTGAGGCTAGATCTATTGTTCGCGATCGTATAAATACTGATCTGCAACACTCGATCGAGGACTTGTTGGGGAGAGGTCGAACGAAACGGTTGGACCTCTCTGGGCTTAGGGTCAGTACGAGCTTGTCTTGAACTGATGCCTAATATGTGATGCTCTGTGCTTGGTCCCCTAGCCTAGCATTAAGGAATAAATTGGAATTGAGTACTTGTACCTGAAACCGATCGTCTATTCCCTGAGCACTTACAGACACACTGGCAGCAATTCTCCATTGGTTCCAGAAAGTATTTTTCCATTGATTTACGGCTTGCAAGGAAGATTGTCAAACCAACATGCTGAAGAATATTTAAGTAGACAAAAACACTGTTATTAGTTATACTGTGAAACACTGCAACGATTCAAACAATGTCATACGAGATTAACAAATTCACACTTTTACAATGAAGATAGTCTACTGTCTTCAAATTTTCAACTACTAACTGTAGTAGTCATCAGGCACCTTGAAGGAAAGTTCAAACTCTGTTTACATTTCGTTTTGCAGTACAATACTCGGTTAGAATTCGTAACTACACGGCACAGCAATTGATTCAATAACTGCAGCAATCACGCCCAGGTAATCGTCAAACTTCTCTGGTTAACATGGTTATCCACAGAAAGATACACATTAACGAGACCAAAGGCGGCCGTTCCGCTTTCACAGCGGACTGCAAGAATGCGAGCATCTTGAGTGGGCACCGTTGTTATCCGCAAACCAAGGGACTTGCGCCAAAGAACGGTAAGCCCACCATAAGGCCTACCAAACGAGATACTAGATGCATCATCCACAGCGGAAACTCCCATCGCGCAGAAGTCAGGATGAATATTGCCCAACAGAGAGAGCTCACTCGGCAGGAGCCATGTTTCTTGGAGAAGCACAATGTCACAATTGTTACAAAGATTTTTCAGTCCTTGCACGACCCGTTTGACCGATTTACAGTTAAAAGTGACAATTTTAAGATCCATTACAGTTATTGCGGATTTTTAGACCTCGAGTAGTAAAAACCTCCTCAAAGCAACATGTGTCGGCCAAATAGACCCAACCAGAACCTTCATTTCCTCTTCTGGTGACACAGAAATCTTAAATGAAGAATAGTCCTCGTTTCTAGCCAAGCACCTAACGAACTCCTCTTGGATATTACTGTCTTCCAAGTTCTCTACAATCTCGTGAGCGTTAGTGTCAGGATGTAGTCTGGACACAAAAAGATGTCAGAGGTCGGGATTGACTCTTAACAACCTACCGTTTTCGCGTGAGCCAACAACGACCGGTGCTTTACGGCTATGCCTCAGTTTATTTTCCACCATCGTAAAACCTTCATCATCCATCCTGGAATTTTTCCGGGTAGATAGAGATCGATCAGTGTTCAACTGCCGTAGTTGGCGGGTGCCAGCGTTCGAACTCTTTACATTGGCTATACCAGCAGTTAGTAACCCCTTGGGAGTAGTAGCTACGTTAGATCTATCCAAATCCGCGGCCACATCAGAAAAAAGGCGGTGGGGGCTGCTCATATTGTGGTCATCGTTCCTTCCATCAATACTAAAAGGTTCTGTCGGCGCAACTTTCTCAACATGCACACTAGAATCTGCAGCACAGTTATCACCAACGGCAGCTAGCACAGGCAACTGTTTTAAAATATCCTTACCCACCCTTTTATTCCCATCTTTAATATCAGATGGCAATAATGAGTTGGAGCGAGAAACGGGCAACGCGTGCTTGTCGGCCGTGTCATTGTTCACACCGGATGCGACCTCAGCGCCGCCATTTTGTGTCATCGCATCTCCACTTGTGCTATCGCCACGTGCTCGATTGATGTGGTTGCCGCCATTTTTGTTCCCGTTGATTTTCCTGCCGCGATCGTCGCTATATTTAAAACACAGCCCGCTATCCTTGAAAGCTTTTAACAGATTTTTCTGTCCATCCATCGCCGTTTGCATAGTGCCTTTCAAAAACATTATGTCGTAATTTAGGTTTTTGATTCTTTTGGCCATGGCACTGTAGTCAACACAATCAATGCCTACCGGTGGAAGCCGCGAAATGTCTTTTGCAACGAAAGTTGGTAGGTCATCAATTTCCATACCTTGAAGCACCGTTAAAATGTTAATACAGCAGTCATAGTTTTTATGTGCGCCTTTATTTTTTCGGCATCGATCCTCTGGGTTGGTTCTGAGCCCTTGAAGCAGGATTTTTGCTTCGTACAGTTCGTCAAACGTGAAGTGAGTAGCACATAACGTAGCCAGCGGTACTTGGGGTACGACATCCATGCGATCACACAAGTAACATAATACTACACTAATCATCAAAACATCCCTCCTGGATCCCTCATTGGATAATTGCGACTGATCAGCTGTGGAAATCTCAACCTCATCCTCACCTTGAGATTGAATTGCAAGAGCCGATCGTGTGGCCATCTTCTTGGCCATCTTGCCGGATAGAAGACAGCTATCTGACTGCTATCCGGCTGCTATAGCTAGAAGATAGCTATTGAGCTGCATGTGCTGTTCACTCGTGAGACCCCACTGATGGTTCAACTGCTCGTCGAGGTCTCTTCCTACCAGGTGTGCAACTCTTAAGGAAAGCTGGGCCTTGGATGTTCATCAAAAGAACCCTGTTCTTTTCATGTTGTTGAATGGCAAGTGATTCAAGGCAACGGAGGTGGGAATCTCGTGCTGAATTTGACTTAAGAAGAGAACTCGTGCCTTTCCAGACCACCTCATGCTTCAAAGATTTGCAGTGAACTGCGATGCCATTGTCATCCTTTTTATTCCTCACGTTAGCCATGTGTTGTGCCACTCTGGTCTCTCCTATATAAACAGCATCGCAGTCTCTACACGGAATCTTATACACTGCTTCTTTCGTATTCTGAACGGCCCCCATTTTCTTTTCGTCCTGCGACTTCAGTGTCTCACGCTTCCTCCCATTTTGTCCACTTCCTTCTTTCTCTTAATTCTTTTCTTGAGTCTTTCTATATTCTTAAAATACGTTCTAAACCCCTGTTCTTTTAAAATCT
>JAHWFP010001937.1:11625-29584 GCA_023313725.1 Lithobius niger | reverse complement strand
TCTGCACTTTGTTCGCAACTCCTTCAATGTATATTAAAGCTACTCTCGGGCCCTTTCTATCTATTTCTTCGTCTCTTCTGACTTCTTTCCTTCGTTCCCAATCTACGACTGCACACCCCTTCTTCCTTAACCGGTTTAGGAGTCCTCCAGGATAGCCAAGTTTTAAAAACTTTTCTTTCACTCTTTCCAAGTGTGGGCTCGCAAATGCTCTCATGCTCGCATTCCTCATCATTTGGACAAACTCATTCTGTGCCAGTGCTTTGAGCTGCTCCTTTGGGTGCCCCGAGGTATAAGGAATAGACGATCTGTCGCCATTAGTTTTACATATGGCTCAAACAAAACTTCACCTCGTGCTCCACTCATCAACTTCACATCAAGGTAAGGTAGAACTCCCTCTTTTTCTCTCTCTGCTGTCATCTTTATTGCTGGCCTCCTGTTGTTAACCTTCTTTAGTTTGAAGATTTGCTAAAGAAGGTTAACAACTGGAGGCCAGCAATAAAGATAACAGCAGAGAAAGAAAAAGAGGGAGTTCTACCTTACCTAGATGTGAAGTTGATGAGGAATTATGAACAAAGTGCAGAAGATTTTAAAAGAACAAGGCTTTAGAATGTATTTTAAGAACGTAGAAGGACTCAAGAAAAAAATTACGAGAAAGAAGGAAGTGGACAAAATGGGAGGAAAGCGTGAGACACTGAAGTCGCAGGATGAAGAGAAAATGGGGGCCGTTCATAATACAAAAGAAGCAGTGTATAAGATTCCGTGCAGAGACTGTGATGCTGTTTATATAGGAGAGACCAGAAAAGGTGTACGAACCAGGGTGGCACAACACATGGCTAATGTGAGGAATAAAAAGGATGACAATGGCATCACAGTCCACTGCAAATCTTTGAAGCATGAGGTGGACTAGAAAGGCACGAGTTCTCTTCTCAAGTCCACGAGATTCCCACCTCCGTTACCTTGAATTACTTGCCATTCAACAACATGAAAAGAATGGGGTACTTTTGATGAACATCCAAGGCCCAGCTTTCCCTAGAGTTGCACACCTGGTAGGAAGAGAACTCGACGAGCAGTTGAACCGTCAGTGGGGTCTCAACGACTGAACAGCACATGCAGCCCAATAAATACGAGAGGCTGTGGTCGCGGTCGAATTCGAATGCAAAAGTGTGCAAAGCAGACGACGAAGTAAACAACGTAGTTGAAGTAGAAAGCAGCAAAATCCTTGAGACCTGACAAGATATCTGGGTGGTATCGAAAATTTATACTAAGAGTGAGTCTGTGTTGTGAATTTTAGCGAATTTCGTAGTGTTTTTATAACGGATTGATCTTTTTACAGTATGAATTGCAGCGATGTTTTTCAAGTTCTTAATTGCTCTAGTTTTTTATGCCCTTCAAATATATTATTTCGTTATTGTTCATTCTGAAGCAAATGTTATTGCAATCATCTGTATAGAATTAAGGTTTACTATTGTGTATACGGCAGAGGTCCTTCTTTCGTAAAGGGCCATAAAGAAGTACAGAAGCAGATTTAAGACATATTTTGGTTTTCACGACTTTAGTTTATGGTTTTGTGTAGACTTTACATTTCAAGTTTTCTTTAATCATGTAATCTCCGTAAATAAAAATACATTGCCAGTAAGGTACATGTACCACAAAACATGTTGTTACATGTTGTTACATGTGTTACATGTTGTTTCATACTCTGTGTATATTTCAGAATTGGTTACCTACGTCCCGGTTAATCTGGAATCATGGTAAAAAATTGCTGCGATACATTGACGAAGATAGCAATTATTACGAATCCCTTGATGATATCTCTGTGAAAATGAAGCAGAGAGCTTTGGCTGGCTATGGTCTGAAGGTAAAATATTTTCTATACATTATGAAACAAGTGTGAAAGTAATTCAAATTTTACTTAATAAAATCAACTATACATTTTACTATAGATTTTACTTATAAATCTTTCCTATAAATTTGTTTTTAGTTAGATCATTCATAAGCAAGAATTAGAATTGTTGCATTCTGGAGTAGTTTTATTTTTGGAAAAGAGGACTAACGCTATGCCAGAAAAGAAAACCAAAAACAATAATTCTAGCGAATTTTCGGTAGTATTACACGCTTACGTAAGCATTCCACTACCTTCAGCAGGCAAAGAGTTGCGAGTATGCACAAAATGAAGTCGTTAGTTTAGTGCGTGCACGTACACTTTTTGCCTGATGAAGGTAGTGGGATGTTTATGTAAGCGTATAATACTACCGAAATTCGCTCGACCAATTATTTTTGGTTTTCTTTTCTGGCACAGCATTAGTCCTCTTTTCACGATTTTTTTAGCCAGAGTAAAATAAGCCTGTCGTCTTTCAAAATAGTCTTTTTTTTCATCTTTTTTTCTTTTTTCTTTTCCAAATTCTTTTTACATTGTATTAGATTTTCCCGCCAATAAATGACTTTGAATCATCTGCCATTCTCTTCGTCCTATCATACGGATATCAATTTGTGTTTGTTGGAAAAGTTCACAAAAGAGTAAACGTTTGACATCAGTGATACAAAATATATTTAAAACCGAACAACGACCTTAACGAGTTGACAGCATAGGAACAGAGAGACCAAGAGTGATTTTTGGATGGTTTGTCTTTGTCTTAATTTTATACTTTGGATGTGAAGAATTAATCAGTAATAAAATGCACTACATTTTGTGGTGACACCCAACAATTCAGCTCTGCCTCTCTTTTGGCAGTGCTGTCAACTCTCGTCAGCTGTAGTTGTTGTAAACGGTGAATTGCTGTGTCATAGGGAAAGAAATACGTATGACAGCACAGCAGACAATTCTATCCTATCCATTGTCGGAAAAATGTTAATGTTTAGAAGTGTAAAGTATAGCCAAAATTCAAGTGATAAATTTTGAAATTATCCTTTAATGCTTTTTCAGTCTCTTTCTCTTTGCACACTTCTGTTCGCATTAAATGTGTGTTGACTTTCAGGCACCGCAATTGTGGGAAAATGGAAATGTTTGGCCAAGTGATAGGAAGCTTCAGAGCCTTTGGTCTTGGATAGACAATATCCTTTTATTCCGCCTTTGTTTGTTAAAAAATATTGTAGAACAAAAATTTGGACAAAACTAATCAGAAACAGACCAACAATTACAGGGAACATTTTATACAATTCTTGTTCCCTGAAATTGCAGCTCAAATTGTAGTATTGTACTGAAACCTCATTGATTATTTGTGTGCATCCAGAGTTTTTCTTTAAGGCGAAGCTGTTTTTGTAAGTTATTTCTTTTTTTCCATCAAATTGTACAAAATATATTATTGTTGTTCTAGACCCAAAACGTTTGGTTGGGTTGGGGATTGGGGGAGCTTAGATTATTTTTATTATTATTTATTTAAAAAACTTAAGTGGGAAGTGAACGTTTATTCAGTATTATTTAAACAGGAAATCTGGCACTATCACTCTTTGGTAGACCTGACCTTGTGATAGCTCAGGGAAGATTCACCTGCAGTAAAGCTTAGGGAGATTCTTCTAAAGGCTGGAAGAAAGGCAGTGTTGGGCAATACATCTTGCTTGGAAAAATGAAGATTCTCCCAGAGAACTTGTTCTCGCCAGGAGAATCTAAGTTCTCTGAGAGGAATCCGACGAAACTGTGTTACAACATTGGGATCCTTCCCTATGCCTACGGCGCTTTTTTACCTCATTAACGCAGTCATTTATGCAAAATATTGCGTCACTTCCGCCTCTATCCCGCTTCCCCCTACCCTGTCCGCGTCCACTCACTCTTTTCTTGCTGTGAACGCACGATTCCATGCAGGGAGGCGGGCGGGCCCTGTTTTGTAACACAGTTTCGTCGGATTCCTCTCAGAGAACTTAGATTCTCCTGGCGAGAACAAGTTCTCTGGGAGAATCTTCATTTCTCCTTCGTAGAATCCTCCTCACTGTGTTACAACATTGGGATAGATTAGGAAGCAGTGCACACCTCGGAATCGCTCTGAATATGGCTGTGGTGACCTTGGTCCCACTTAATAATCAACCAGTACCTACACCCCAGACTACCCAGGGACCCCACTCATCCGCCACCTCGGCGTCCAAGTACGGGTCCCAGAGAAGGGCCCCTGCGCTCTTCAAGGGATAAGGTCCCTCCCTGGCGCAGGCCAACAGCCGGACGAACCAGGCTGCACACTGCCAGTCCGGTGTCACTAGTACTGCCCACTCAACTCGATCCACGATGAGTTTGTCTACGCAACGTCCAATTAAAGGACACGGAGCAAAAAGATACGGAAAGAACGGGCCCCAGTTCACACTGAACGCATCCACAAACTCTGCCCCTGGGCAGCGTCCCCACGACCCAAATCGCTGCAATTGGGCCGTCGCCTCCGATGCGAATACGTCCACGTCTGGCGTCCCAAACCACCTACAAATCTTCCGGAACACCGCAGTACACAATCGGAAGTCAAATCTGTCCCAGAAATTTCGAGACAGCCCATCCGCTGTCACATTCAACTTCCCCGGCACAAATGCCGCCTGTACCACACAATCCAACTGACTTCTACGCTGCTCTAGGCAACGGACCATGGCATTTAGCATCTGGGACTTTGTCCCCCCTTGATGATTCACATATGCCACGGCCACTACATTATCCGAAAGGATTCGCACGACCCGTCCCCTGACCAGGTCTCCAAAAACGTCTAGCGCTTTAAGCATAGCCAATAATTCCCTTGCATTTATATGCAAGGCAGCCTCCCTGGGCTGCCACCTCCCCTGCGCTTGCGAATCCCCAGTGGCTGCTCCCCAGCCCATGTCCGACGCGTCCGTTGTCACCACTACTGTGGCCTCCACCGAGACCCACGATTTTGCTACCACTGAGCGACCCAGAGCCTTCGCCCACCAGTCCAAATCTTCGCAAGAACCGCGCGAGAGGCTTCCTCCGTGCACTCCCGCACGACACCAGGTCATGTTGCCACCAACGTGTGTGCAACTTGCCGTTCTCCACGGCACACAACAAACTTTCTGCCAGCCCCAACAACCGTTGAAGCTCCTTAACAACCGTGACCGGGTCTTGTTGCAGCCTCGCAACCACGCATACCATACCAGCCTGCTTCTCAGGCGGCAGCACAAAACGGGCCGACTCTAGATCCAACATCATTCCCAAAAATCGCAACGCCTGCGACGGTACCAGCACACTCTTTTCGTAATTTACGAAAAATCCCAACTTCCGCAAGGTTTCCAACACTCTCTGCACATCCCGCCGCACACTTGCTGCGGACGGGCCTACTACTGCAAAATCATCCAGGTAAATGAAAATTAACACACCGGCCCGGCGCAAGAAGCGCCTCACCACTGACATAAGCTTCATAAAAGTACCCGGGGCTGAAGCCAACCCAAATGGCAGCACACAAAAACGGTAAAGACAACTTTGCCAGGAAAACATTAACAACCGTCGTGCACCGTCCTTTATTGCCACTGCATAGTATGCTTGAGACAGATCTATGGTAGCCATCCACCACCCTGGTTGTAAATGTTCTACCACCCTTGGTAGTGTATCCAAGTAGCACTTCCGTACAACTACAAACTCATTCAAGCCTTTCAGGTTCAAAATTATCCTGATCGATCCGTCCGGCTTTGCCACTGAAAATATTGGCGACACAAATCCCACACTTCCGTTTTTCACTCTCTCAATTACACCTTGAGCTAACCTCTCGCTCAATTTCGGGGCAATCTCCTTCGCATCGTCAAACAATGGCGGCCTCGCCGAAACCGCCCTCAGCGGTGGCGTATTTCCCAACTCTAGACCAGCACCGTCTACAATATCCAACACCGCCGGCGACGCCCCAATGGCCGCCCACTCTGCCCTATGGCCTCTCAAACTTCCAGCACGCCATGTGCTCATCATTTTCAAGCTCCGTTCCAGCGCTTGTTTTCCAACAATCCAACCGCACACACAACAAAACTCATCTACTCCCGCTCGGTATCGCCGATGCCTTACACACCCCAGTGTTTCGCATCGTCCTAAAAAAAAAAAAAAAATTTTAAAACCGAGCCATTCGTACTTTCTTATTACCAACACCAACTACTTTTTCCACCGTCCGCCACTCGCGGCTCCCGCCGGTTCGGTCAGCTACCGACTCCGACAATGGGTTTCACATATGAACTCCCAACCACACCTTCTCCTTCAAATTCCGTCACACAAACCAAAAACAAATACTACGAACCTGACAATCCGCATTAAACCACTGCCGCCACGTTCTCAAGAAACAATTATATCCACGTGCGGACGTACTCGGCCGGCCTAACAGGCCGCCACGTTTTTCGTTCCCACAAATTCTGCCGTTACCATGCCGGCCGCCATCTTAATACTCTCCAACCAGTCTCGATAGAAATACTCACCACCAATCGCGTAGCCTCGTAGCCACGCTGCTTTGCTTGGAAAGATGGCGCACCTCAGTTCAACTGCGAAAACGATCTTTCGAAAAGAATTCCCCTTAGTAATTCAACAATCTTAGCTTAAGAATGTCTGACTGCACGCGCCAGCGGCAAGAAAAAGAGTGAGTGGACGCGGACAGGGTAGGGGGAAGGGGGATAGAGGCGGAAGTGACGCAATATTTTGCATAAATGACTGCGTTAATGAGGTAAAAAAGCGCCGTAGGCATAGGGAAGGATCCCAATGTTGTAACACAGTGAGGAGGATTCTACGAAGGAGAAGTGTATGTTTCATGTATATGTGTGCGTGGTAAATGCTGCCTATGGACGTTTCCTTTAAAAAAAAAAAAAAAAAAAAGGCCGTGTCAGTATGGCTCAGTGGTAGGACCTTGGCCTTTGATTTCAAAGGTCCCGGGTTCGATTCCCCGCTGAGGCAGTCTGACATATAAGTCCAAAAGGCAACGTAAATAGGTTTGCATCCGTATTTATTAAATACATTTTGCTGAAATCGACGAGCAACGTTGAGAAGTATTTTCGTGGTTGGACTGTTGTTAGCTTTTCCTTGACGAAGTTTAAAACGTAGTGGAGTGTCCGCCATTTTTTTCTCACTCTGTCGGTGAGCCTTGCTGCCCGTACAGCACAATCAATAATTTGTGTTGCATCAATGGGAGAACTCAAGAACGGACACGACCAGTATAAATCAATTCCTTAGGGCTTGAAGTTTAATACATTTCGATCAGCCCCAATGTTGGAACAGAATATCGTTTTATCCAACAGATTGGAATTAATATCAATTGTGATTGACTCTATGTTTATACGTGTAATAACAAATATTTAACCTTCAGTATTATCTTGGTTAGTAGTACAAGATTAACACTCATCACACTCACTTGGTGAACTCTATTTATTATCACTTCACACTCGGTGTTACTGTTATTTTGCGTAACAGTGTTTTCATTGTTGGCGCAGCTAGTTTTAGAATGCCCATATCCCCCAGTAGAGCCATGTGCCTCGGCCCCTTACAAAAGTTTCTTGGAATTCTATCACATGGAAATATCGTGATAGAATTACACAAGTTCAACAAAAAAGTCCATAATGATGACGCTCATTACTGCGTAACACTGTCTTATATTTACCTTCAAGAGAGTGAAAATTCTCCATAGTACGCTGACGAAGGGCCTTCTAAATTCGGGAGGCTACGTAAAGCGGCGATTTCAAACTTGAATGGTGATTTGCTAGATAGGGAACTATGTTTAGTGTGGAAGTCTGCGTACTATGGAGAATTTCACTCTTGAAAGTAATTTACAAGTCCAACAACTGTAGGATTGAGTATTTATATTATTGATACCCTCACTCAGTTCAGGATGTAATATAGATTGTACATCGGTATTTAAATTCACTAATGCATCTCCATTCACAGTAGGGACATCAACTTATGGGCCCGGCCATGACCCAATACATATGGAGAACCATATAAATTAAAAGTGTATGAGTTAATACTCTTCGTACTAATTGAACTGTCAACTAATGGTGGTAAGGTTTCCCTAGTTATATCAAAAACAGGTCTAGCAAGCGCATCTAAGATAACCACGCATTTGTCCCTTTCGGTAATAACTTCACATCTCTGGCTAAAACTAATTAGTCTCGTAATGAATGAAGCTATTGTAATTGGGGATCTTAAACTTCTTAGCTGAAAGTTCCAACATCTCAAGGATCAATTTATGGGACGAACTGGGGAACAGTTGCTGTACGTCTAGGAACACCAAAATGTCATCTTAGTCATGTCTCAGTTCCTTAACCTCCTCTATTAACCCTTTAAGGACGGGTGCGCCCAAATGCACCCGCTGTAAAATCATTGTTCACGGCACTTCTACAGGTCAAATCAAAAACTTCCAACCAATTTTCAGTAAGACTAAAACATGGGTATGAAGGCTAGATTATTAAGGAAACAAATGACAGGTTTCATTCCCTTACTACAAGTGGGTGAGAAGCTACTATTTTTTTTCCTGCAAGTCCGTTATAAGACCTAAGCGCAAATGCAATCCTTAAAGGGTTAATTCTTCGGTGTGGCGCAACCGGCAAGGAGTCAACACATACTTCTTAAGGCGCTCGTTCACAAACCAATGAAGCCGTTGGCATAGTCCCCCTTCGAGGAAGTAATGAGGCGCAGGGGTTTACCTTCTTTATGTAGCTTTACCTGAGAGAAGATGTGAGGTAAACGTTCGGGTCCCTAGGCATTAACTCCTGATTTTCACATATGAGTGATACCAGGAACCAGCAAGATACAAACAGCATCGCAGTACACCAGATAGACACATCACACCGCATCCCTTGGGAAGGGACTGAAACGTTGCTCATTTCAAACTCGAGCAAAGACTCACATCTGAGAGGCCTCGAATCCCTGGCTATTCAACACCAATCCGAGAGAAGGCCGTGCTGATGAATATCCAGGGACCTTCTAATCCTACAATCCAGTTCCTTTCAGATGCAGGTTCCGAGAGCGTCTTAAAAAAAAAGTGGAATAACGGCCTTCAAAATAACTGAGGTAGTGCATGAGCGTCGCGCACCTACCTTGTATATACGGTACCTTGTAAATATCGGAGGCCAAGTTAACGCCAGTTTCGAATCTAATGAACTGTAAATAGGTGGTGGTGTTTGGAGTTTTTGTAGCGTGCCTGAAGATAATAGTCGTCTAGGTTTTTTCCATCCACAGCAAATTGACTATTGAAAATTCGCCAAGAATTGTTTAATCGTTTTTGCCTGTCTGGAATATTGCGTATTAAAAATGGTTGGGAGATAGTTTTCTATTGGTTGGGAGAATGTCTTTGTTTCTTGTTACAAACGACTTCTCCAAACATTCTATTTTAATTTCAGGAACAAACCAATGCTAAGATAATTTGGGATACTCTCAAAACATGTTATGTCTAAGTAAATCAGGATTTTGCTGATCATTTACAGCAAACTTTCCTCTATTTATGTTGAGTTTAAGGGAACGACATTTTGGAAAATAAAGGGTGCCCCGATGGGGTACTTGAGCTCGCCTAATCTTGCGGAGATTGTCATACAACACCTGGATGCCTTTGTCAGAGAATCTTTCCCAGAGATTCGGTTGTGGAGATGATACGATGTGGCATCATCCATGAAGAACGACCTGGTTGACAATGTGGTGTGGGTGTTGAACTGCTGGAAAGAAGACAACAGATTTACCTCTGAGGTAGAGAAGGATAGACAACTGCCTTTTTTAGACGTGGATCTTAGCCGAGAATATGGAGGATCTGTCACGTATCATTCTTACAGAAAGCCCCTGTTCTCTGGAAGAGGTGTCCCTTTTGATTCGGGTCACCCGGTGGGACAGTTGAAGGCCATTGCAGCAGGCGAGTTCGCCAGCATTTTAAGACATTCTAGTTCGCAAGAAGTGGCACATGCTTTCCTTCAAGAAGCGAAAGGCAGGTTCATCCTCCTGGGCTACCCCCAAAGTGCCTCAACAGGTCGATGCAGCAAGCGTTGTAAAAAAGAGATAAGAACGGAGGAGATAATATGGAAAGAGAGGCTATACATAGACCTAGGGTAGGTCTTACCTGTCAGGCAGATTTCCTTACTGGGGCTTACTGTCTCTCTCCCCCCTGTCCATCAAATTTAGTCCTAGTGTGTTTCCTCCACGGTTACTTCACTTACAACTTGTTAGTTGCGTGTGTTATGCCCATTGTTGTGGGCGTGCTCTTGTATATTGTATGCCATCTTGTTCTCTTCTTCTCTCCGAATGTTATGTGGAAGAATGGCTCTTGTTAGAGCTTTGTGTATTTTGTGCCCATCCGTGCCCTACGTAGCCAAAGGGGAAATAGGGCTTGCGGATTTCTGCCTGGGATATTGACTCTTGGCATCTTTCTGGTAATTTCCTCTCCGGATCCGGACCCGGGGACGTAAGGTGAAAGATCTATTTGCTCTCGTCACGAACTTGAAGTGTTGCTCCTTTTCTTTCTAAGATCTAACCATAATGTGAACTCAAACTCAATTTCCCCTCGAGGCAACTCTTTAATACCAAGTTGGCCTATGTTGGTCATAATGTGAGCAGAGCTCTCAAATTGTTTTGCTCTCAATCTCCCTCGCCTAATAAGAAAGAGAATAAATACAGAGAAGATTAACAGTCTCCAAATTGTCGTCCTGCGATATTTATTTACCCTGCATGCTACAAGCGTAGACCCAAATTCTCGATCCACGGAATATTCATGCCCTCTGAACATTTAACCAATCCTGGGGCCGTCTCTGCCCTGGAAATAACTGTCCTGGTTGCAGTCCTCCCCCAGGCATCCCACCATTATGACTAGGGCTTTCCCCCTCTCCGGAACCAATCCCCTTATTCCCGGCGTCGTGGGGCGATCGTGTGTCGTCCCTCCTTCATTACCTACCTTCAGGGAGTAACTGAAGATCCAGAAAATACTCTGAGATAACGGCTTTGACTCCTATGTGAAAAAAGGAGAAAGCCTCAAAGAATTGCTCCTGCCGAAAGCATTGCATAAAGAAGAAGGTGGTAGAAAGAAGAAATACGAGGAGGATGAGGAAAGACTGCAAAAAATTGTAAACACGAGATAAGTGTATCATGTACCATGTGCTGCCTGAGATGCCGTCTATATTGGTGAGACACGTAAGGGCATAGGGGCACGAGTAAAACAACATATGAGTGATACCAGGAATCGGAAAGATACAAACGGCATCGCAGTACACCAGATGGGATACCTCACACCGCATCCATTTGGAAGGAACTAAAACGTTGCTCATTTCAAACTCGAGCAAAGACTCACACCTGAGAGGCCTCGAATCCCTGGCTGTTCAACACCACGTCCGAGAGAAGGCCGTGCTGATGAATACCAGGGACCATCTAACCCTTAATCCAGTTTCTTTTGGATGCTGGTTTCCGAGAGCGTCTAAGAAAAAAGTCGAATAACGGCCTTCAAAATAACAGAGGCACTGCATGAGCGTCGCGCACCTACCTTGTATACACCGTGTAAGTATCGGAGGCCAAGTTAACGCCAATTTAGAATCTAATGAACTGTAAATAGGTGGTGGTGTTTGGAGTTTTAGTTGCGTGCCTGAAGATGATAGTCAGCTAGGTTTTTTCCATCCACAGCAAATTGATCGAAAATTCGCCAAGAATTGTTTAATCGTTCTTGCCTGTCTGGGATATTGCGTATTTTCCTCCGTACGTAAGTAATGTCGTCTGCTACGTTCCAGAGTATGAATCTAGACGTTTTTAAATTTTTAAATCTTGAATCTTAGTGGCCCACATATGGTAATTATTTTTAGGTAATATTTCCACACCTTTATACATTTGTGATTCTGTTGTTGTTGTTGCATAAACATAGGGTATTAGTAATTACCATAATCCATGGTGATAGGGGATAGTATTTAAAAAAAAATTCGACTTAACATTAGACTGTGATGCGTTGCAAAGTAGTGCCGATTACGACTTCTATACGCTTACACTGATGGACGCACAGTATTTGCACAAAGCTAACCTAAAAGCATATTAGGTCGATAAACAGGCGGCATACTCCCTTGGGAGGTTTTTCACAAACACTTGTTTCTTTGATCTTCATTAGTGGCCTATACTGCAAATACGACAAATCCAGAACACAACTTTAATATCACAGTCCAGACGGGTTTCGGATTACACTTGAATAAACAGGATAGTCAGAACACTTGCTCTGGGCAGTGGAAGGAATCATGGGTAATGTCACTCGTCAACAGGGAATCTTCAGGTGGGTTAGGGTCAAAGGTAAAGATCGACGTCATCAGTACTCGAACTGAATCTGCGTTGATATTCCAAGACGTTTTAGTAATTCGGATTGGATGCTCATTGCCCCCTCATAACTTCGCAACTTGAATTGACATCTTAAACGATTAAAGGTGATGCGATTGTAAACAGTGTATTGGGTAAAGTTTGTTTTCTGATGGTTGGTATAGTATGACGAAACATGTTGGCAAAAACGAAGACAACGCCTGCCATAAATGTAAGATTGGGTAGCCACAAAAATCTTTTTCCAGCGATCTATATGACATTAGGCCTGCTGCCAAATTATTCAATTAACATTTGTGTACGAGTTAATGGTCTTTGTACTAATACAACTGTCAACTAAAGTTGTTGGTACAAGGTTTCTCTAGTTATATCAAAAAGAGGTCTAGCATTGCAATGCTACCAAATTATGAGACACTGTGTCTACGATCGATACATTTAACTCTGTTATGCGTAGTTAAAGATATTCTTTTTGTCGCCAGAGTCCGCGATGTGATCTTTCGTCAATGTGCTGTGGAAAAATTCATACTCAGTCGTGTAATCAATGGCAAACGTTGGGGAAATTGATTCGTGTAAAAAGGTTGATATCTGATGTACACTATTGTCAGTAGTATTCCTGCACTAAATATATAAAGGTCCCATGTAGACACAACTTAGAACCATTGCACAGTTCTACTAACGTAATATTATTCATGGAATTACATAACTGTTTACTTTTACATGGTTCGTTCGGCCAACGTCGAAATTAACCGTGTGAACCTACTCACGGCAAAACAACATGACTGCCGTCTACAGCAATCGGACTAATCATAAGGAAGCGAAAAACATCAACCACACACTAGTACAACCCTGATCAAGTGTCACTACAACAATAGTTTATGAAAGCTTAACAATCCGCCGCAATAAACATTAAGTCGTAAGAGACTTTCAACAGAAACAAGGCCGGCTGGGCACATAAATCTCTCTCATGGAAATAAACATTAGCAGCGGCGAGTGACATATTTCCCTCAGTATTCAAACATCAAAATCGGTTGACAAGAAGTGAAAATATCTTTGGCTTGGTATGCTACCGATATATTTTAGTTTTATTTACCGATCCCAGTTTCTACAAATACTGCAAATGTCGGGATCTGCAATTGAGATTGGCCCAGCCGTACAAGTTAACGTGCGGCTTCATGCAGTAGAATGCAAACATATATTTAGTCCCTTGCCCTAGCGTGTGGGGAAACAAGCCCGGAGTAACTCTAGGTATTTGCCAACCCTTGCTTGAACCTTATTGTAATTCAGTCTTTAACATTTTGTATGCTACATACTCGTTTGGCAGTTTTAAGATTCCAGGGCCGAGTTATTTACAAATCGACAAAGTTTTACATTATTTGGTCCTTGATTTTAATCCACTGGTAAAGCATATGCAAGAAGAAGGAAGTTTTAAATCGTGGAAGTCAACTTTTCGGTTTCAAGGTGTCAAAGATGTAGTTTTGGGAAACCGTGGACCTAATGGCAACACTGGAATGAAAAGTGAATTGGTTCAACAACCGTGGCAGGGATTATCCACAGTTCACAATGTTGTCACTTCCAAAGTTTACAATAGTGAGGACAGGTAAGAGTGGGTCATACAAAATGCATTTGGTATATTTGTGAGGTATCAGTAAAACTATTTCAGAAATTAAGAACGATGAAGATTTATTTCAAACTAAAGGCTAAATGTGGATGAGAGTGCAAGAATGGAGAATCGGACTAAGTTGCTTGTCATTTCTCACTCGACCACATGGACAGCCTGTGCATGGCCTTTGCACTTCATATCCAAGCCGTTAGTGACTCTGTTTTACTATTTGTCTTTCAGAGAAAAAGGCCTCATTCTGTGTGGGTGGGGATTTGACAGAGATGGAATTCATCTTTGTAGATTACTGGAAAGGTTAGTTCCTGAAAATATTTGTGCTAAATTTATGCTTTCTTACTTGGAATTTATGATGTTTTGTGGAATGAGATCTTCCATATCGTTGAAGATAGCAGCATATCGTTGTTTCTATTGTTTACTCTACCTGTAAATTTAGTATTCTTATTCTCGAATGCAAGTTCCCTCTTGAGATTTCACTAAATCCAGCCAGCTTGGTTACCTCGAAGTGGGCATGCACATTCCCCTCCTATATATGTGCCGAAAATGGCGAAAGGTCATCTGTTATTCTCATACGACTGTTGTGGATGATCACTTTTCCTCTGCCTTGCGAACGGTTTCCTGCGAAATCCACGTTTGGTGGCTTTCACATCTGCTGACTCCTCTTTTACTTTTCAACGAAAGGATTCAACGAAAGCCATAACCTATGGCTAATCTGATATTGAACTATGCTTCCTTTCGCGAAAGCCATGTTTGGTAGCTATCGTTTCTATGATGTGAGGAAGGCACTGACGCTTGAGTGTCTCCTACACTTCTTCCCTCTACCTCTCTACAAAGGTAATGGATTATGCTTTTGCAGATGGTGGATCAAAAAAAGTCTTTTCTTCTTCATAAAATCATCCTCACTGTTACAAAGTGGGATGTCCCTTTTGCTCACGACACTTTTAACTTCCTCATTTGCATCAAATTATCTCCTTAATTTATGCAATTTTTTCGTCACTTTCGGTCGCCTCTCTCTCTGCTCCCTCGTGCTGCCACACCACTGTTTTTTTGCCGCGACACGAAGTGATTGTGGTTTAGTTTTGGTGGCAATATTTGATTGGTTTTGCAGTTGAGGTTTGGTGATTTCTGTTTGATCGACCCTACTTTGCAGCCCTCAGCTGCTTGACATTTTTGATTGAGGACTCCTCGGTTAGCTTTTCTGGCCAAGTTGTATCACAGCAATGGGGTAGATTTTAATGTAGGGACTATAAAGTGCAATATAATAAGCTTATTATTAAAAACTCAGCCTAATCACAGTAGATATATATATAGAGAGAGAAAGAGATAAAACAGGAGCTTTCACTTAGCCTTATGAGCATTCTCAACTGCCACCACATTTAAACCAGGATCTTCCCACTGTTGCTAAGCAACGATAAGCTATGCATAACAAGTGGTATAACTATTACGAAAGGTATAGTTATAAACGGGGAATATCGCGTACTAGCTTTACCGTTCTTTCTGATTTGCAACATAAACCTTTTAACGTTATAACCGAGTAAGGTTTTACTGTTCTTGCTTCCAATTTTAAGTTTATCTTGTTCAAGTCTCATTCCGTGTTAGGCTTTTTAGTAGCTGTTAGTGACAGGTTTAAATTTAATTATCGTTTGTGAAACCTAATTTAGTTTGGAAAATTGTACAGTATTTTGTTCAGATCTTTTTCATTTGTATTGCAGGTTAGAAGCAGAAGGTTCCTATGAGAAAGCAGCTGCCATTGCTGTATTCAATTTAAAGATTTTACGTGCCATAGAATCTTTAAAAAAAGGAGCACTAAGCAGAAGTCCTAGCCAAGGTAAAAAAAATTAAGTAGGTTGCATAAAACATTGTCTGGAGTGTTTTATATGAATTGTTGCATTGCACATAGTTTTTGTACAGTATGAAGTATGAACTATTTACAAGCTAACAAGTTTTGTGACTAAAACCTATTCTTCTGAAATTATGTTTTATTCGTTACGAATTGTGTCATAAATGATGTTCATGAAATGTTAAAACAGAAACCAGAGGTTATTTGTTACCTGCAGTGTAATGTTCATTTTCAACAACTGTACAAATTTCACTAACTAATAGGGTTCCCTGCAAAATTTATCCCGCCAGATGTCGCGACCACCGATCACGCTTCCGGCAGCACGGACGCACGCGGGAACCAGCACTGTGTGAGCTAGCGGTCTGCGTGTTTGTGTAAACTTAGTAGCTCGAATTTACTAAATACTCAACCCACGTTATTTATTGTGAGTAAATAAAAGACAACAGTAAAATACCAACATTTTGCTGCGTTTCTATTTGCAAAAGATCAGAAGGACATCTGTTATTCAAGGAGAGAAAAAGCGGCTGGTACGGCTGCTAGCAGCTATCGTAAAAAGCTGGTCGTCGAATGCGGCTGTTAGCTTACCATGTAATCCTTTCATACCTGGCATCAGCACTCTAACTTGTTAAATTTTTTTTCGAATAAAACGGCTATTCTGAAATTAAGTGGTTGTTGTTTATGGATACGTGTTGGGCAGGCTTCGAAAAATTAGTAGTTTCTCGATGCATACGAATGGAAAAGGGTGACAAATACGGATTAGGCTACGTAAGTTCGAATATTTTTTTCCAAATTTTTTTTCCGTTAATTTTTTTGCAACTAACCTAAACGTTTAAATTTTAGCCGGTTTCGTATATTGGTGTTTCTTTTTTTACCTTAAAAAAGCATTTCTCGTGGCGACCGAAACAACAGAGGCTATAAATAAATTGTCTGTAACATTAACACATGAATACCATCAAATAAACGTCAACTGAACACTGGTTATTTTCAAGGAAAGGAAAAATTTTAATATAATTATTTTAATTAACAATTTCCATGCTGTTAAATTGGGAAACGCTTTCTAAGCCAATATACATAATTTAATCACATTTGCTAGGCCTGTTTATGTTAATGCAACTAGGCAAGGGGAATGCCAACATCAGTAAATTAAAACAAAATTGTACTCTTTGGTACTCGCTCTAGTCCTTAAATGGGGGGGGGGGGGGGAGAGAACACTAATTGTTACGAACTAATTCTGCCCAGTTTCGACCGAAAGCAATACGGCTAAAACTTTACTTTAGAAAAGGGGAAGTTAATGACCTGTTTAAAAAAAGGAATGTAGGTGTAACCCAATACAAATAGTTATAAGATAAAAAAAAAAAAGAGCACTAAAATAAAAGCGATCTAAAAAGCACTGCAAATGAGTGGCAAACTGGCAGGAAGCATAACGGCCAGTAATGGCTTTTGCACAGGTGGAATATTGCCATCCTGCACAGGAGTGAAACCATTTAACGCTAAGAAAAAAAAATGCTTAGTTTGTTTAAAATTTTCTCATACTATAAAGAGAATTTTGTGTTTTTTTTTTCTTTCTTCTAAGTTGCCTAAGAAACCGGTTATTATTTACGGCCAGAAAGGGTGGGGGAGAGGGTTGAATATTAGACGACCCTCATATTTTCCAAGAGTAAATAAAACAAATCTTTACTTCCTCCTGCTCAAAGTAAAAATATATGCATCGCTTCCCCTCCCCCCCCCCCCGAAAAAAATCTGTTCTGGCTAACCAACATACCTGTAGATGATTATGTAGTCAGATTAAATAAGCAGCAGTTCACATTACAAATTCTCAACTGTGCGGGAAACTTGCTACGTTTTTAAGAAAAGGATAAGTTCTTGAACATTTGAACGTCTGGTTTTTAAAATTTTATTTGTATCAAGATTCATAAGCAAGTCGATTAAAAAAATATTCCAAACAGACAACTTCAAACCCTTTTCAACACGGGGCCATGGCGTTTTCAGTCATTTAGACACTAAAATTGTATTTTCTTCTAAGCGGTTTTATTTCTGACCTCCCCCCACCAAAAAAAAAAAAACAACAGAATTGTGGTCCCGCCCTAACCACTCAAGGAAGCTCCAAAAGGCTTGAAACATTCATGATCATCCCCAATTTCGCCCCTTCGAAGATAAAAATAATGATTATTCCCTAATATTATATGTTAAAACTGGTATTAATCCAGAAAACAGAAAATTTTCTTAACTTTTGGTACAAGCAGACATACTGGTGTCCGCAAGAATTATGTTGTGTGTATGTGTGATAAGGGGGGGGGGGGAGCAC
>JAHWFP010001937.1:0-11525 GCA_023313725.1 Lithobius niger | reverse complement strand
CCCCCCCCCCCCCCCCCCCCCCCCCCCCCCCCCCCCCCCCCCCAAGACAATGGAGCAACTTTTCAATATCACCAGCCGCATTTTTTTTTCGAATTCTGAGATTGTAAATTTTGGGCCAACATGACAATTTGAAATACTTTACATGACATTTACTATCAGAAAAAAATCACTAAAAACAAGTTTGGCCTATGACATGGGGGCACCAGACTTTTCTTGGGGAGGGGGGAGGGGGACTCGTGCCCTTGTGCCCTCCCTTGGGGGGGGGGGCCTCTGAGTTAGACACCGAAGTGAAATTATTAAAGCCAACAAAACAATTCGATTTAACTAAACTTGCCGCAATGTGATATTAAAAAAAATATATATTACTAATATCGTAAATATTGTGAAAATAATTTTCATCTATCTTGATAAATGCGTACAAAACCCAATATCAATTGTATATTTTTAAAATTCGTTAAACGCTATCTCTGAAGAATTTGTGTAAGGAACGGATTTGACCAGTGATGCAAATACGTGTAGGGCTAATGCTTCGTTTCTGTACACGACTATCGCAAGCCTCAACACGGCTTAGTACTTCTGAACGTAACCATTAAATAAAAAGAAAGCATTAATCATTTTTACAAGATCTGTCTTCTATTTATTCTTTAATAAAATTTTTTTTTTCCGTGTTGCATTTAATATCTTTCTTCTTTCCGTCAGCTGTTCCCCTAGCTGCAGTTCACGCCGTAGAGAAATGCTTGCTACAGCCTCATTTCCGGCGTTGCCGGAAGCGTAATCGGTGGTTTCGCCATCTGGCGCCTCGCGAGCTAACTATTTCAGCAGGGAACCCTATTGAACTGTGACCTAAAATGTATCTTTCCTTCACTTTGTTATTATTAAGGCTGCACCGATACCAACTTTACCAATCCGATACCGACCCAGTTTTAAAAATTTTGCCGATACTGATATCCAAAATTGTATCCCAAATTTTTCATCAACAGTTAGTTTTCAGCAAAAGTCAATAATTATTAAAATAAACATTTTTTAAGTAGTAACCCACAGTTAAAACCTGGTTAGGAAGATACTCAGTGATTTCCTGAGCCAAACGCCGCGAACCGCGTATCATAATCTCGAACGGATCCAGAGTTATCGATATTTCCACAACATACACATGCAGTAACGTAGGGTTTCGGAATTACCCGCTTTGGATGTTGCACCGCAGTTGTCACAGCGCTCTTAACAGATGGAAAGGTGCGTCTCCTCGGAGTGACATTATAGTGTGCAACGTTGGACGTACAGCACTGTCCTCCTCGTCGACATCTGAATATTCACTGTTATCATTTCATCATCTTATTTCACTAGGGATTTCTGAAAGAATTCTGGAGAATTGGCGGAAAGTTTGTTGTATGACGTAGCAACAATTTAGTTTCAACGGAAAGTTATTAACACCATTCTCACTCGTTTCACCAGCGTAAAGTTCATTGGCGAGACTTGCTGATAATCACTTCGCGATTCATGCTTTGCCATGATGAGAGCCCAAACACAAGAGCGGAATCATGCTGAACTAGTGGATCTGTTTCCTGATGTTGGTGGAGTCGGCAGAGTTCTGCAGACTCAGACATTGAGTGAGTTGTTTTACAATGTGGAAAAGGTGGGTTTCCCATCTTCACCCATTCCAGTGAAGAATTTAACCTCTTCTCCATGACGGTATAGTAGGGTATGCAGTCATGTTCACGGCCTTTCAGCCACATATACTTTATTCTTCCATGTAGTGTGTCAGCAGGGTCGTCCGACGGAATGGGTGTGTCTGAAGGGTGCACTTAAAGATCTAATGCATCTTAGTCCACAGATGATGTCGGCAGTGCCCAGTTGGGAAAAGGGTTTCTCTTCTTCCTCATGTCGTCGTTCGTTGAGAGTCTCTTCGGTCTTATTGATTGGATTGGAGTATGGCTCGAGATCTACGTTGGGTGTGCATACGTCTTGCAGGTTGTCTATTTTCTGAACAACATAGTTGCGATTGTGTTTCCGTCGAAGAATTTTATAAGGTGCCAAGTAGATAGGGGTCAATTCCTTGGCTATCCTTTTCAAAGCATCGGACTTGAAGTGAACCTTCAGTTTAACCTGCTTGTTCACAGTGAAGTGGCGAACTCTTCGTCGAGCATCATAAATAATCTTCCATCATCTTGCGGTTCATTGCAAATGCACTCTAGCAAGGTCCCTTGCATCTTGGAGGTGACGTTGGTGTTCCTCCAAGTAGGTGTCCAAAGTCTGGTTGAGTTTCTGAGTTGAAGACACACTAACTTGGAGACAGACCTTGGGTCTTGACCATACACAAGAAAATATGAGGTGTACCAGTATTTGCGCGTGGCATCGTCTGCAGGGCAATTTCCAAATTTGGTAAAAGTGGTCCCCAGGACAAACGCTTCATTTCTACATATTGTTCGCAGGGCATTCTTCAATGTTCGTTTTACTCTCTCTCTTGCTTTGGATTCTGCATATGTTCAAATCTTTCACAGCTCCATAGGCGTCGATCCAGGGGGGGCCGAGGGGGACCGTCCCCCCCACGTTTTCAAACTGAGCGGTTCGTCCCCCCCCCCCACGAAATAGGCTGCAAAGCTGTAAATGAGTATCTATTTATCACGCTTACCACGTCGAGTTTGAAACAAGAAATTGTACTTTCGTTTTCCCCAATTGCATGAATCAGGTCATCAAATATTATGAGTCATCAGTTCGTAATACAGGGAACTTAAGAATTTAAGTTGCAAGGCCAAGTCACAAAGATGACGGATTAACGGTAAATGGAGGATTGGAGGATTGGATTGGAGGATGTGAGCATATCACTTCGCTGTAGCAAAACAGGTATTTTTAATTCTATAAAAAATTTAATTTAAACTAACACAATTTTATGGTAAAAAAAAATGAACATCACACAAACAATTGAAGCGTATAAATTTCATTATTAGTAGCTTTATAAACATAAACTTTATTTACTGTCTATTAATTCGAACTACTTTCCGACTGTGTTTGCGTACCCTACTCGGTATGTAGTGCTTGTGAGGCTTTTTTCCACTTCCGCTGATGTAGTGAAAATGTAATTTAGTGCGAAACTAGTCAAAACAGGAAGACAACAGAGCTAAACGAAAGATAAAGGAGTGTCCGATTTCAAATTACTTTGATTGTCAACGAAACGTTAACTGAAGTCGCCTGGTGGTTATTTTGTTCTTGCTATGGTTATAGCCGAAACGTCAGATAGATTTGTACAGAACAAAACTTGTTGAGCTTTCCTTCCAAGTTTTCGTCAGTTGAAGTCTATACCAATAACTCCATAGAAACCGAGCAAAGAATCAAAATTGAAGACTAAGTTGCCGGTTTGATTTGCTAGTAGCTCTTTTCCTCTTTTTCAGTTCAGTTAATTTAGTTAATTCTCAGTTAATTCAGGAACGTCAGCTAAATCTTCCACCGTTTGAAAAGTGCAACAATACTTTTCAAACCTAAATCTTCAGTGTTAATTTAATAACATTAAAAAAAAAAAAATTCCTCAGGGAATTTAATTTGTAACAATTAGGTTTTTACGAACTCTCATGCTAAAGAATTTTTACGAAAAGCATCCGAAATTTGCTAAACAATGCGTTGCAAACGTGTCTCGGAAAGCCGAAAATAGGTTCTCAAATAGCGTAAAATGCTTCAGCTTCCGGGGCTCTGCCCCGGACCCCGCTGGGGGAGCTTACAGCGCTCCCCCCGACCCCCTAGCTGGATTCGCCGGGCTTCTGCTAAAGTAGCACATATTTTAACAGTAAATTTTCTTTTTCTCCCCCCCCCCTTCACTGGAGTTGGTTGGCGCTACTACTATGTCCCCCCCACAACTTTAGAAAAATCGACGCCCTTGCACAGCTCGATGCCTGTCAAGTAAGGAAGTTCTCATGTCAGTTTGGATATGAAGGCTGGGCCATTATCCGAGATAAGTACTTTTGGCGGACCTCTGTTTCTCATGACTTCCTTGAAAAAGCTCACGGCAGCTGCTTTGACAGTAGCATTCCTGGTGAGCCCAAGCGATAATCTTTTGGTAAAGTAGTTAGATATTGACGGGACATAGCAATTTCCGTGCATTGTGGCTGGCAGGGGACCTACAAACTCAATACGTAGGTGAGTCATTGGTGCCATCGGTACAAGCGGTACATCAAACCTTTCTGAACATTCCTAGGCGGAATGCAACAGCTCGCAGACGTTCAGTGGTGTTTGTTCTACCAAGGTGACCAGATTGGACAGCATCATGTTGTTCCGAGGGGAACGTATGACGAAGGTTGTGAGGAGCGTACACTCATAGTTGGTCAAATTTTCCTCCTCTGTCCGTGAGTGATCTGTCGTTGTAGTAAACTATGCTGTCATGAATCTGGAAGTCTTCTGGATGTTTTCCAGTTTCTTCGCAGAGACAGTCTTCTTGGTTGCCAGTGGTGATGTCAGAATAATCTCCGGATCCTTTCATTGTTCATCACGCAGCGAGTCTTTACTGTCGACTGGTAGCTTCCGTATCGTCTGATCTGGAACACTGGCAAAGATGCTCGCGAAAGCGTCAGCCACGATAATTGTTTTTGCAGGGCTTTGACAAACGGTGTAATCAAACATTTGCAGATGTAATACACATCCTGCAGTTCTTCCTGTGTTGTGCTTGTTGTTCAAAGCCCATTTAAGTGCTTCGTATTCAGTTAGCAGCGTAAAGTGTGTCCCTTCAAGGTAATGTCGCCGGCGGTCAATTGCTGTCACAGCGGCGAGGACCTTTTTTTTCAATAGTTTTGTAGCATTTTCTCTGTCGCTAAGAGTTTTGCTGTAGAATTCAACTGCTCGTCTAACTCCATCCTTTTCTTGCGTAATCATTGAGCTGATCCTTTCATCGCTCATGTCAGTTTCCACCTGGAAAGGCTTCACGTAATTGGGTAGTTGAAGCGCTTTTGAGTTCATGATACGTGACTTGATTTTTAAACAATATATGCTATTTAACTTGAATATTATGTTTTGACTTGTCGATTGGTAGTCATTTATGCTGTTAACATTGTTTTCATTGTGTTCTTTTGCCACTGAAGGCAAAATTTTGTGAAAGGAATAATGGTTAAAATAAAAGGGCATTGTATTGCTTTTACTTTAAGGCCTTGGGAGTGAAAAGGAAATGGTATTGTTGTTTTGTGGATTTTGTATTAAATACGTACATTCATTCCTGTTAGTTCTTCAGACTTGAATGTTGCTGCAATGGCATTGTCTGACTAGTCACCCGCTAAGAATGCTTTGTGGAGTTAAAGTAATGGCTTATTGTTTAACGGATTTTTGTATTAAATAAAATAAGTCTATTATTTGCAGGTGGTTCTTCAGACTTGAATGTTGTCGCAATGGCATTATCTGGCTACTCACCAGACAAGAATGCATTGTGGAGGGAGATGAGTAATACTCTCAGGCCTGAACTCCGTGATCCATACTTGCGGGCAATGTTTGCTTTCCTTACTTGCGATGATGATAGCTATGACGTAGTATTGGTGAGTCTTAGTAGTGTTGGTTTTCATTATAGATCTATTCAACACCTTTAAAGGGCAATTGCATCAATTTTGACATACATGTTTTAGTTTTGATTACTTAAACAATAACTAAACAGAAGAATTGCGGTAGGTATACGGTATGTACGTCCGATACAACAATTTAACTATTGCATCACCAAAACATGTACTGGGAACCGCCCTTGTTTTGCGTGGAACAACCGAAATTAATGCAGGCATATGGAGCTGTTCTGTTTCGACTCGGAAGTGGCAACGGAAGCCCACTGAGATAGCTCTGTTGGCTATGAGTAGCTCAAGCGTCTGACAGCCTTAGCTGGCCAGTAATGTTGTGCTGTTCGCTTTCCAGTTATTTAAAGAAAAAAAAATGGGGGGGGTTGTAACATGGATTTGCTTTCGAATCTGCTCGTGCCAAGTAACTTCATTTGAGAATGAAGATTTTTTTTTCTAGTTCGCGAGAGGGTGTTACCGATACATATTGGCCGCCCAAATTGTTGCACGTGTCGGAGCTGCATCCGGACACAAACCGAATGCGTTTGCTGCAAGGAAGCACTTGCACGAGAAAAAAATCCAAGTTATTTGGCTCGTGTAGATTTGAAGACAAATCCGTGTTGCGAACCCTCATTTCTAGTTGCTATGAAAATATCCATTACCTTATTTTAGCATTCTCGTTCTCATAATGCTGTTTCAATTAGAGAACAATCGAAGATTTCTCTCCGACCCGCTGCCCTCTGCACACATATGTGCGCAGCCTCCATCGTATAAAAGCCTGAGCGGAGTGATCCGTCTCATCTTTTCTTCTCTAACCGCTACATGACAACGTTGTGCTGTTTTAGACGACTCGATTCCTGATAACACGAATCCTGATTACCATGGCTCGTGCCAAGGGTAAGCCTCGGGAACCATTGGTTCCGTCTGCACCTACCTCACCTATACCTGCCTTAGACTCCCTCGATCTGGGGGACAGTGTTGTGCTCCTGAACTCTGGCCAGAGTCTGCTCCGTTCCGCCACTCCAGCTCATCCCTCTACCGCTACCACTTCACCTATCCCATGCGGACATCCCATGTAGGATTCGGGCTCCAAATCCCGCTCCTTGGAACTACAACGAGTGAAGGATCTTTACTTGAAATTGAAACTTCAAGCGAAGGCTGCAGCAAAGGAAGCAGCCTCACCGCTCTTACGACCTCTGGATCTATTCTCACGCTCCTTCCAGCGCTCTGCTCATTCCCGATCCGCATTGTTAGCAACCCAGCTCTCTCGGGAACAAGTTGATTCTATCATGGATTCTGCGATCCTGATTTTCAAGCGAAGTCATCTTCCGATCCTCCGCCTTTCACATCTTACACACGCCCCTGGGTTGCGTCCACCGCCAAGCGTCTCCGGCTCGGGTAACCCATCCCTGGCCTCTCTCATCAATCCGACTCAGTCCCTGTAGTGGTTCCGTCGATTCCTCAAGCCAGCTTACCAGCTCCTCAGCCAAGAGAGTACCTTTCACCGCGGGAAGGAGATGACCGATCCTCATACCGGTCCAACCACTCCCATAGCCACGACAAACTGGATCCTGGCTTTCCAGGAGAACCGGACCCTGCTGATATCCCACTCCCTGATTTGCTCAAGACTGTGGAATCCATTGTTTCGAATTGTAAACCTTCTCCCGATTCCGGCCGATCCTGCAAGAACCGTGGCCTCTCCACAGGCCTCGGGTCCAGTCTGCGCGACCAGCCACCTCATCAGCCGCCCCTCCTCGGCCAATCTACGACATTACTCATCACTCTGCTTTGAACTGGAGGCCTACTACTTGGTAACAGTTCTCCCTTGGAACTGGACTTGGAAAGAAGCGTCCTTCTTTCGGCCTTCAGGGAAGGGCACTACCAATCCACGTAACTTTGATACCTACCCTCAGTCCGAGTTCCTAACAGCTGAAACCAAGATGGACTTCGGTTCCGCTTTATTCCTCCCAAGAAGAGCTGCGGTTCCAGTATTTGTGCTGCGTGACAACGACCGTCTCTTACGATTGGGGCTGCGAGCTGCCTCCCAGGCGGACGTCTTGAACACAGCCACGAATGCCTTGTGTGAACATATGAACATGGATCCACCTCTGGCCGATACTAAACAACTAGCGTTTCTCATCAATCAAGTTTTCCGCAAAGCATGTTTCGCCACCTATCACTCGATGAACTGGTTCACCAGGGCTTTGTTCAATTCCACGATTCTGCTCCATGAAATCGCCCTTAACACTTCTCCTAGTCTTCACGATACCACTCGTTCCACGCTCCGCAACCTTCTGATTCACGAATCCGATACCCTCTTTAGGGGCTTGATTCCTAAACTAGCACCTCATTTAAACGTCTCTCGCAAGCCTCGGCCGTTCTGCTCCCGCCATGGCAGGCGGCCTCGTTCTTCTAAAGACTCGCAGTCCCGTGCTTATAAAGATGATCCCTCCAGTTCGAAACCAACCGATACGCATCCAGCTACGCTACCCAAGTCTGTATTGCCCATTCGATTTACCAACCAGGGTCGGGAACGACGCCGATCCCCTGGTAAGACGACCACTCCAGACAAGCGACGTCGGTATGCTTCCTCGGACTCATGGCCGCCCCAAGTATAGACATTGCACCCTACCCACAAGCTGTGGGAGGCCGCGTGAATTTTTTTGTAAAAGCCTGGGGAAACAATCGCTACCGATCCTGTGGTTCTCTCAATTGTGTCCGCGACGGGTTCCTGCCCAAGTTCCATCACTCTCCACCAGTTGGTCCACATCCATGGGATCTCGTATGGGGCCCCCCCCCCCCGCCCCCGGGCTGCCACCCTCTCAGCCGAAATAGAAGACCTTCTTTTCAAGCATGCGATCCGAATCGTCCCGGCTCCGGTTCCGCCGGGATTCTACAGCAGTATTTTTCTATGCCCCAAGAAAACGGGGGTGCTCCCGTCTAATCTTCAATCTACGACCTCTCAACCAGTACATCGACAATTCACGCTTCCTGATGGAAGTGACGGAATCAATCCGAGCCTCTGTACTTGTGAACAATTGGACAATCTCCCTCGATCTCGCCGATGCCTATCTTCACGTTCCACTCCACGCTTCCGTACAACATCTGTTCCGTTTCCTTCACAGTGGAACCGTTTACGAATTCCTGTGCTTACCATTAGGACTAAATGCAGCCCCACGTGTCTTCACACTTGTTCTTCATCCAGTACTCGCCCATCTCCACCAGCATGGCATTCGTACACATGCCTTCCTCGACGACTGGTTACTACCGGAACAGGATCGCGCCGTTCTCCTCTCCAACCTACGCACCGTCACTTCTCTTTTAGCATCGCTTGGATGGGACGTCAACCTCTCAAAATATTGACTGCTTCTCAGCCAAAACTTCGTTTTCCTAGGAGTGTTCTTCGATCTTCGCCGCGGCACAGTCATGCCTTCACTGGACCACGTTTCCAGCTTCCTATCCCATGCCCGAGCCTTTCTCCGCCTACCTCGTTACTCTTTTCAAGACCTGGATTCCGTAATCAGTTCATCGATTCCTTCACCGATCTGGTTCCTTATGGCCATTGGTTAGTCCGGCCCCTTCATTACTTCCGAACCGACGAATGGGGAGACCCTGCCGTTGTACTCGCGCAACCCCCTCGATCCCTCAACCCTTGCTTCCCTTTCTCAACTCTAGCTTGGTGGATGGACGTCACCCACGTACCAGACATCGTACCGCTCCATGAACCGATTCCAGACCTCCACTTGTTCACAGACGCATCCAGCCAGGGCTGGGATGCACACATCGGCAACATGACAGCTTTGGGAACCTGATCATATCAACGGCCGATTCTGATCATATCAATCTGCTCGAACTCCGAGCCATTCTTCACGGTCTTCACCATTTTCAACAACTTCTCACCAAGAAAGTCGTCCAAATCCACATCGACAATACAACCGCAGTCGCCTATCTACGACACGGAGGGGGAACTTGTTCCCGATTCCTTCACGAACTGACATCCGAAATCTTTTGCCTCTGCATTTCTCTTCGAACCTGTCTACTTCCACTGCACATTCCAGGGAATCGCAAAGTAATAGCCGACGCTGTTTTTTGCCGATCCTCAACCACCAACGAATGTACTCTGCACTCCACGATCTGCACTGCCTTGTTCGGACTCTGGGGCCGCACCATGCTTGGACCTATTCGCCACGAGGTGGAATGCCAGACTTCCCCTATTCGTCAGTCCGATTCTGGATCCACGAGCCTGGGCAATCGATGCACTAACGCTGGATTGGACCCACCTCTACGCTCAAGACTCTTGCCTGAAGAAGCTATCAGTAGAGATAGTAGAAAATTTGCAAGTTTGAATAGTGGAACTTGGACGATTTTTTGGTTTTGCGTAAGTGACTGTCTTTAATATTTATTAAGGGATCCAAAAGTAAAACATGCATGTCAAAATGGATGTAATTGCCATTAAAGCCATGAAAAATCTTTTATTGTCAGGCAAATGCAGGTGTAAACAAAAATGGGGTTGAATCACTTTTTATTTTCCAATGTGCGTGGGGAAAGTGTTTTTAATGCCAATTTAAAAAAAACAAAAAAAAAACGATTTTTATAGTGCCAATACACAATTTTAGTAGTTTATCTGAAAAAATTTGAACCTAATTGTGTCAAGCACGAAGCTTGCAGTAGAAGCCCAACAACTGGATTCTTGTACTAAGCAATCACTTGAAGGTTTACTGCTGAGATTTGTTGTTTTTTTTATCAATAAAAACAACCACAGTAGCTTTAAAAAAAACTGAAATGAAAGCCTGGTATCTCATCACAATTTGTGACACATTTTTATGGTTTTGCAAAGCAGTAAATTTTGTTTCGCTAAGCTGTGATTCAAAATTTTAGCTCTAGGCAGGGAGAATAGTCATATGGCATTTGCAAAGAACATCGAAGATAGTGCAAAACTAAAGACAGTATGGTAAAGTATTCAAAAACATTATGCTCTAAGCTGCACTATTGATGAACGTAAACTGAGTAGTAGTATAAGTGACATTTTTCAAAAAAAGTCAGTCAGAAAATGTTTTAACAACACCAACATAACAATATGCCCAAGCTTATAGGCTTTGTGTATGAATTAAACAAAAAAGAGATGCTTTTTCAAAGTTTGAGGCATATGCTAATCTAAAATGGTGTTAAACTTGGAGAAACTTGCATCACGGATAAAAAAATGCATCTGTAAGTAATAAAATTCAAGTTATGCATGAATTTTCCACCAAACTGATTGGATTTTGTGCAGATGGTGCAAGTACAGTATTGGACAATGAACTTTAGACAGTTCAGAAGGAGTAGCTACAAGTCTACATTGATTAAATCATGCCTGGTTATAGGAAATGCTTAAATATTATGAAGTTGTGAGATTCACTCAATGAATAATAATAACCGCAAAATAAATGCAACACTTTATCTCCTATTGCAACTGAAAAAATAAAATTTGTTGTACACAGAATGAAGTCAGTCAATCACATAAATTACAAATCCATATTTATGGAATCTGGATAGGCCAAGAAAATGTGGTGGCTTGTTCAGTCTCAGAAAAAAAAATATCGTTATGCGTGACAAAGCCTATCTTTTAAAGTCTTAAATTGACTTTAAAAGTATTCCCCATGTACTGTAGTTATAAATGTAAATAGAGCAACAGTTTTAAAATTGATTTTGTTTTAAAGTCGATTTTGCAGTTTTGTTTTAAAGAAATGCATTAAAAAACATTGAATTTAGTAATAAGAAAGGCCGCGGAAGGACAAGCCTAGGGGGAAAAAACCTGGAAAAAACAGCCAATGAATAAAAAACGAAGAGAAAGATTGTCAAACAGCCTGAGACTTTTTTTGAGACGACTTTTTTTTTCTGTAGCATCCAATATCAACTTCTTTGCCTTGCGTATAGCAAATTTGATTTCAACGAATGGAAATCCCCTTTTTTTTAATATATATATTAGGTTGGTTTGGGGCGAGGATTGCCCTAGCCTTCTCTCTCGGGGGGGGGGGGGGG
>JAHWFP010001936.1:0-11778 GCA_023313725.1 Lithobius niger | reverse complement strand
ACGAACGCATTGTTTGCGACCAGTAAGGTAACATGTAAACCACTTTATAGCAAGAGCATCAAGGCCAATGGCGTGCAACTTGGCTAACAGAAGAGCATGGTTAACTGTATCGAAAGCTTTAGCAAAATCCAAAAGCACAAGTGAAGTAAATTGATGTAGCCACTCACACGAAACAGACTTAAAATATAAAACAACAAATACAGACAAATATTAGAAAAAACTGTATAGTGCTCAAATTAAGCACAAACATACAAAAAGATACACGCACACAAACACACACATACATATTAAACATTTTAAACGCAAACTGCGTTCACTACCTGACATAATCATTGAGTAAAAACAGTCATTGTTCCCTGGAATTGGAGTTCAAATTATGGCCGTCGTTGTCAGTGACCTTGGTGAATGGTGTTGGAGTACGCACTTATACGGGCGGCCGAACGGAGGATGGTGACGTCAGAAACGAAGGCGCTGGCCCTCGAGGACGAACTGATCAAGGGCCTCAGTTTTCAGATTCTGAAACGTCCTTGGTGCGTTGACCCTCAAGTGTTAACTTTAGCCCTTGGTCGATTCACCCTTGAGTTCATGATGAAGGGTGTTCTGTGGATACGGCTGTAAGTCTCCCAACAGAAACGGTTGGTAACGTCAACCCGTGGGTTACATTTGTGGGCTTTACAGAGGGAAGTAAAAACGTCAGAAGGTCTCCACCACAAACTTACAACACTCTACTCCCCCCCCCCACCTTAGTCCCCTACTGCCTTGATAAATTCTGAGCGGTCCCTATGCTAGGCATCCTTACTGAACCTAAGAACAGTGCACATGGAAAGTATAGGTAACTTACATGTAATTATAATCATATCAAAAACCAAAACTGGTAAAAGGGGCCGCCAAGTTCCGAATGGTTCGGCCCTTAAAAGGAGTGATATCAACACACCAAAACATTCGCCAAGTTCATCGCACCGCTTAATAGTTCGAAGGTTAAATGAAAACTAGAACATTGCTATTTTTGGTAGTCATATCATTAAATCTTGCAGCAAATGAAAGAATAGGCTACATCATGTCTTGTTCTCTAAGATACAAGCACGAATCGTCAGAAAACATGATACATTTAGGAAATCAAAGGGGAGCAAGTTAAAAAAGCTAATAGATGACAGAAGGTGCTACAGTAGAATCTGAAGTCTTTCTTTGGCCAACATGCACCTTTAATTTGAACCTATATATAATTCCCACGAATTTAAAAGTCTGATCATTTTCACAATTTTCATTAAACGACCACCATTTTGAATTCTGAGGTCGCATGACAAGTTTAAATGAAATCAGCAATCTTATCTTACCTACCTATGCCAGGTTTGAAACCAAAACTTCAACATCAGACATTTTTTTACAATTTTTGTGGAGTGCTATTTTAGGGGACCCATATTTAGGGGCCTTCAAAATCCCCCCCCCCCCCCCATCAACGTGAGTTTTATTTTTTGAATGAGAGGATCGTATAAGTAAGAAATATTTTTGATACTTTCTTCACCAAAAATCATAAGAAGATTACTTTTCTGAACTTGTTTACCTCGTAGGGCTGGGAGATGTAGGCTATTAATATAACTTTCAAAATTATTTTGCAGGCATTACATGTATTCAACAGAAGACATTAACAAACACTACAAGGCGACGACAAATGCTTCATTCAGAAAAAACTCAGTGAAGATAATGTCGATACGAATAAGGAAACAACGGTTTGCAAAAAGGAAGATTGTAGCACCAACTACGCTTTGAGTGACGTGCTGTAGAGGACCATACATTTAAAGAAACGAAACTACAGTGAGAAGGTATAAATACTGTAGTCTCCAGATGCTACGACGGGAGTTCGTTTATTCTGTGCATTTCTTAGTCTCATTTAGGCCTAACATATGACGTGAGAGTTGTAAGCCTACAATTCATAAATGTTTTCCTGAACCACAGTTCCGACCTGAACTAATTATTTTGTCTATCCATTTAGAGTGGTATTAAGCCGTTCACAAGATCATAATGAAGATGGACTAAATACGACCAAGTTCCCATTACTTCAGCAGAGGAGAAAAGGTTTTAGTCTAATCGTATGCTAAAAAATAAATTGATGAAGATCTTAAAATAATATGATCACACCGATCTTGAGCTGGCAGAGTTCTTTCATCTAGTGATCACTACTAATCTAGATTGTAATTCTCTGAAAATTCAGATCGCACATGAAAGGCTCGAAATTATCAGGAAAATAACATAATAACTTTTTTCTCTTCTTCTATGCATGTGATAAATGCGTGGAATGCTCTCCATACCGAAGTGTGTTTAGCAACCTCTACGGACAAAGTCATTGTGGCTTTCGACAAACATACGGCCTAACTATGACTTTGTACCCCTCACCAACCCCCAAATTCTTTCTTCAGCTACAAGCCTGTGGTTCTGCTGAATTGGTATAAAACTATTTAACTGTAACTAATCTAGCTAGGTGTTGATTCTAAACCGTGAAGTGGTAAACTGTTGTGGAGTTTTAGCTAGCCATAGAACAGTTGCTGCCATTATTGCAAAACTTTGGCAAGACGCAATGAGGAAAAAATTTAAATGTGAATTGTGTGAGTCAGTGTTCACAGCATCGGGTAGTCTGCGGGATCACATACGCATTCATACTGGAGAAAGGCCATATAAATGTGCTGAATGTGTTGCAGCATTTAAGCAAAAGTCAACTTTGACGATGCACTTGCGATTACATACTGGTGAAAAACCATACAAATGTAATCAATGCAGCAGATCATTTGCCCAAACTTCAGGTCTTCGAAGTCATAAGTTGCATAAGCATGTAAGAGAAAAACCATACACGTGTACAGAATGTGGTGGGGGCTTTAGTTCAAGAAACGATCTAAACGTCCATACTCGAACGCACACAGGAGAAAAACCAGTCACTGAACTGTACAAGTGTAATGACTGTATGTATATATGCATTTCAAGTGCAACTTTGAAACAGCATAAACGCGTACACACTGGAGAAAAGCCATATAAATGTGATGAGTGTGAACGTGCATTTGTTCGGCAACCAGACTACAAAGTGCATTATGAAGTCTTTCATCAGGAAAAAAATTTAATGTGTGAGATTTGCCAGCGTGGACCTTACTCCAGAAGGGCATTAAACATGCATGTGAAAGACTGTCACATGACGCCAAAGCAGTATGAATGTAAATCTTGCCAAGTGTCATTTCGGAGAATGAGCCAACTCAACAGTCATCGCTTGCGAGTTCACGTCAAAGAAAGACGATTTAAGTGCGGTGAATGTGAACAGACGTTTTTTGTGTATTATCAAATGCTGCGTCACAGGCGAGCTGTGCATTCTGAAGAAAGACCTTACATGTGTCAATTTTGTGGGCTCTCTTTCCCAGATAAAGCTCAACTGACACAACATGTTAGACAACAATTACGTAGAGTATATCCTAAAATTCCACATTCATAGCATCCATTAAACCCAGAAGCATCGATTTCCACATCCGTTGGGATGACAAAACCCGTGGGACTACGTCCCTTAATTTTGTAATTTTTACATTTTATAGGAGGGTGTTCACCAATGGTAAACACGTAGAATCTACTGCGGCATCGTCTAGCATTTGTGACGTCATTTAAAGGTTGGGGGTCACGACGGAGATAGGTGTTCTTTTGTTTTCGGTTGTGTTTTAAATTCAATAGATGGCTGTATGGTGGCCTTGGCCGTCTCTGCTCGTTCGCCGTTCAACGCCCCCCCCCCCCCCCCCAAAAAAAAAACACTGCGCCAAAACCCAGGCGAATGTAGCCGCGCTACTAATCATGTGACCCATTCACGCTACTGCTGGCCCCAAGGTCAAGTGAAACGGTTGTCCGACAAAATACCACCAGGCAAAATACCACCGGTAAAAAATACCACAACCAAAATACCACCATACTAAAAGACCACTCTTTCAAAATTCATGCATGCAAAAATACCACCAGTTAATACATTTATTTTGGTTTGTTCTTATTGAAATCTCATTGAATATCCACCCGCTCTGGGAGGATAGCCACATCTCTCTGCCCATCACGGAACTGGGTCCACAACACACTTGGGAGATGTTTTTGTCGTACTTACACGTTTACAAGGAGGGAAGCCGTTTGTATTTTGAATAATAAGCATAGCCAATAACGCCTGATCATTACGGCAGGGCCCGCATTAACTTCCAGAGCGTAGGATAATTTTGACCCACTAAATTTCGGAAAGCATTGTTCTAACCTTAACATAGATTATTTGTCCACGCTCCTCCTTTTAGCATTGGCTCATGCACGTTCCAAACATATGGTGGGAAAGTGATTGGATGCAACGAATTCTTACCGGAAGTGGTGCACTGAGCGCGCAAGAAGACCTCATCTGGCGAAACTTACCTGTAACGTGGGTCTCACCGAAATTGTTAAGAAGAGGAGTCAATTCGTCGGAAGTCGTTTGTCTAATGTAGGTCATGCCCTGTGTCACGTGGTTAATGGCTAGAAACTGTAATTTTTCTTGTTTAATGCCTTCATCACTGCTGTATGTAGAAACGAGCCCTAACTCTTGCATTTTCCCCCACATATTGTGCGTTAATTTGCAAAGTTTGCATTTCTGTAAAAAAAAAAAAAATGGTATTTTTACATGTACGAATTTTGCAAGGGTGGTATTTTAGTATGGTGGTATTTTGGATGTGGTGAATTTAACCGGTATCCTCCTGTATCCACGTTCGCTCGCACGCTACGTGAACCCGTTTTAACTTACTTTTAACGACACCTGTTTGGTGGACACCTGGATAGCCATTATGTAAGGTTTTATGTAAGGGTTTTTTTAATCTTTTTTTTACCATCCTCTGATGAAGGTACCGCTTACAATTATATTGGTACCGAAATATTAGTTCTTGTTGCTATTCACCTCTGCTACTGGCTTCGTTTCTGTTCACTTAACCGGTGGTGTTTTGCCAGGTGGTAATTTTGACATGGATTCAGTGAAACGATAATTTATGTTGTCGCATAACTGACTACTCAACAGCTACAGGTGGAAATCATTCGCTGTAAAGTAATACCTGGTAATACTAGCGGGTAACTTTGAGGTATTTGTCACTGCAGCCTGGTTACGAGTTTAATTTTTAGGCTGATATTTTTATTTTAGAAGCGTTCTGGCGTTATCATTTAGGTTTAGTTAGTATTAAATGCCGTCGATATCGGTCGATGCATAAACCGTGACGACAGTGCGTCCGTATGTTTGTGTTGCCCTAATAAACTCATCGAATAAAGGAAACGTTAATTAAAAAGTTGAGACTAGGGCCTTGTTATTTGTATTTCCCCAAAAAATCTATGGGTACAAGGAAACCTTCCATTTTCCCACGACCAACTTTTTTTTTTTAATGTTTGCAGCCAAAGAAACAGCCAAGAAACTGTCGCGTGTAATTTGAAACTTTCACCCCACTTGGTGACATTTGAGCAAAGGCAACCAACCTAACTCTATCTAGAATAACAACACATGTAGTTAACGCATTTTGGGCACGTTATATTACATTATTTCACTGTTGCTCGTTCATAGGCTCCTGTTAATACTGCGTTAGGTTAGTTGCTTTGGCTCCAATTTCACCAGGCAGAACGCGAGTTTCATGCAGAAATGAATTTCACCAGGCCGTTACAGGCTACCTCTTGGTTAACATATAAGTGTTAAAAAAATGTCTTTTTCCCCGTTTCAGAAGCAATGAATACTTCTCCTCCCCCCCTCGGGCCCACCAAACCAAAATCAATGAGAACAACTTCCCTCCCCCACCCAAAAGTTCCGAATTTAACAATTTCTTCCCAGCAGGAAAACAAAGCTGAAGAGTAAATTGAGAGTGACAACAGGAATCAAGTTAATAACTCTATAACGAAGATCATAGTGCCGTAAAGTATTCTTCTTGACAAGGAGGGAGTGGGGAGTGGTTTGTCCTCTTTCCATTTTTAGGGGATGCAGGAGAATTAAGTTGGGGGGACATAACAGAGATATCGTGCATCTTGCTCCCCGCTCCATTCTGAAAAAAGTTATATATTTTTAACGGCCAACAAGAAGTCCTACGGTTGTATTTTACCCCCCCCCCTCCCCCTCAGGAAAAAAAAAACATTCAGGTCACCAAAAATAGGATGCTGAGTGCGTGTGCCAGCACGGTTTGTGTTGTTTTTGCCTTCTGCTGTTCTTGGCTACCCCAGCTGCAAAAAAAAAATAAAAAAGACAAAAAAAAAAACCAACAATGCCGCCCCTTACTTTTTTTTTTTAAATATTTATATACACCGCTGGTTGGAGTTAGTGTACTCCTTGAGAGTATTTTTCTTATTGAAGTGCTTTAACAAAACACAGAAAAAATACTTTTGGTTAGGTAAACTAGGTTTTTTTTTTTTATTTCGACTAAAAAAAATTATTATTTATATTTTTTTTTACCTCGAACGCGCATTTTATAAAAGGGTAGGTTGAATTTACTGAGCTGGAAATATTAATTTAGTTGAAAATATTAATTTGGTTGACATTATTTTGGTTGTAATGAATAAATGCTGCCAGGGTGGCGAACAGTGTCGGATTGGGTCCCCCGGGAAGGCCTCCCTTGTTTAAAAATAAGATTGAAAAGTTTGAATGAATTCGGAATGAAAATTGCGTGTGTGAGTTACAGGAAAAGGTTTCAAATCAAGCTGATTTCTTTAAAATATATTAGCTGACAGGGCTCTGTCCCGTACCCCCTCCTCCAACTACAGGAGGCCATTTAATCAAACATTTTTTACATTTGAATTTGAAATGAATTCGTATGAAAATTGCGTCTCTTATTGTTGGAAATCGTTTCAAATCCACGCCGATTTTTTTAGAATACACTAGCTTACAGGGCTCCACCCCGTACTTAGTGCCCCGCCTTAGTACCCACCCTTAGTGCTCCGCCCTGCCCTAGTGATTCCCCCCACCGTGGGTGGGTTGGGGGGGGGGGGGTGGACTGCGGCCTACACTCTGGGCTTCAAACCGCAAAAGACGTGGCTGTAATCCAACTAAATTGAGCAAAGCATTTTCCTGCCATCTACGTGTCTTTACGACGTCTATAGCCTGAGTAAGACCCAGGGATGCAGAGGATATTCCTAATCTTTGACCAGCTACCATTTTGGATGGACTTATCGTATCAAACTTATCGTTGCGGCACTTTACTTGCCTAATGAAGACCTTTCAAATAACGTATTCCTTTACCCCCCATTCCATTGAATATTTCTGAATTGGGGCCCCTTAGACCTCCCCAAGGGGCGCAGACATGCCGGTTGTACAAAAAGGTACAACCTTTAACCAAACTTACATTGCCAGAGTTTCACTATTTTCTTTGAACCCATTAAAAAGTTGTGAGGGTGTTCTGGGACTTTAGCGACACGCTGTAGATGGCAGTATAGGTGCAGAGTCGGAATATTTTTTAACACTCCATTAGCTGGTACTAAACAAGCACAAAACCGAACTGGATAAGCAAGCTAGAAAACAGAAACAAATGCTTCTATGGGCTACATTCTACTCATAATTAGGCACCCACCATTTAACCACCATTTAACCTAACTGTTGTTAGGCACCCACCGTCCTTTCTTCGCCGGTAATGCTCCCATAACCTTAATTTTAATTCAGTTTTAACCACGCTTATTGTCAGGATGTTATTTTACATTCTTATTTATATTATTTTATGTAGTGACCAATCCCCATGGGATGTTGTGTTATTTGTAGGTACTGTATATATCTTCGGGGCCATTGTCAGTGGTACTTAAATCTTTATGGTTCCTATTTTCTTTTTCGGGAAATAAATATCTATCCTATCTTATCTTAAGACTGAACATTTTTAATCGCCAAATGTGAAACTTGTCGCCAAATTAAAAAGTTAATTCTTTTAGACATCAGATACCAATAAAACAAAGCACACATTCAGTCTTGCGATAATCCTTTCTGTCAAAGCATACATTTCTTAAAAATTGTCGTATGTTCACAAAGGTGCACGAACTTCGAAAATATTTTAGAAATTAAAGAAATCTTTATCACGGTAGCATTTCGCCTCACAACTTTTGACTAACAAGAGCGAGAAGCTTGAAATTTCGATATTGGAAAACTGGCAGAAAAAACTTTTAAATGGTATAATGAAACATAAAAATCTACCAACCAGAAGTGAAAATATGTTCCACCTATCCACCGGCCAAAATTGTTAACCTCTAATATGGAACTGTAGGCAAGTACTAAGTTTAAGTTGTAGTGCCCTCCTTAATTGTTTGCCAATATAACATGGGAGATTTGAGTACCCTTCTAGATGTTTGCGACGATGGCAATTTAGTCTGAAGTTTTGAAAATTCTGGTTAAACCCAAAGTCCTTTTTGTGAGGTTTGAAACCTTGTGAGGTTAATCATAAAATTGGGTGTAAGGTTTAAATCTTTAAAATTATGCATTTGCTCTGAGGCTAATCCCAGTTGACGAGATCACATAAAAAGTTCGTTGTGCCACGATAGATTTTTATACATTGTACCACAGGATTTCCATAATAGTTAAAACTTATTCCTGGATTTGTTGGTAAATAATTTAACCATTAAGGTAAAATCCTTTGGTACGATGCATTAAAATTTATCGTGGCACAATGAACTTTTTATGTGATCTCGTCGACTGGGATTTATTGCTGTGGACTATGTTACTGTGAAAACTTGTGCCTTGTACCAATGACAGAATTTGCATAAAAATAAATGTAAGCTTCCCTATTATTGCGCAAGTCACGACAAAATTCGTTAAGTACCAGCCCGTGCCAGAGCTGAACGGAATCTGCAAAATTAGATACGACGAAAAATGGGTACTGAAGGTGGACATGGGTGAATAATTGATAAGTAAACTCGATAGAGAAAAATTTCTACTCGACGAATTCTATGAACGAAAAATTGCTCTATAAGGGAACGGTCATTATTGAACGAAGGGGGGGGGGGCGGGGGGAGGGGTTGGGACATGGCCCTCTAGAGGGGAGGGGGTCATACATTATTTTATACCAGTCTTAAAAACTATACGCAAAAAAATGTTTCCAACGTTTTAAAATTATCATATTGCGGATCCTAGATCCTTGGCCTGTTAGTCTTTCAGATACTGAACTGTTCTTATCAAGCAAACTGTTTATTCATCGTTGTTTTTTTTATACGAATATGGATGCAACAGGAATTTAAATCGGAACAAATCTTTGAATATTTCTGGAATATTTTAAAATCATGCTTGCCCCTTCGTTAAATACTAGACAAGTTTCCTTATAAATGTATGGCAACTTGTCGGTGCGGATAGCTAAACTTGTATATTAAACTTGGCTAAAGGAAATATCTACAGCAGTCTCAATAGGCTTATAAAAAAAAAGAGTATTTTGCCGGCCCTCCTGCCTGGCCGGCTGAAAATTGTTTCCTATTAAAATTTATAGCATTCTTCCCCGAAGTATGCTTCTCTTGCTGGATTTTTAAAGTTGTGTAGAGACGGCCAGCTGCGTAACCCCTCCTGAGCATGCGCGAGGATCCTCTATAAAAGCATTCGGGCTAGACCAGCCCGCCATCTTTTTCCTCTCGAATTGTCAAGTGGTGACTCAAGAGGGGAGGTAGGGTGGGTTAAGGTGTTGTATATTTCCTATTAGGTAATAAAAACAATTTTTAGCCGCCCAGGCAGGAGGGCCAGCAAAATACTCTTTTTATTGCCGTTCGGAAATATCCAATACCTGAAAATTTATAGCATTTTCAGTAGACCTCATCAATTCATGTGGTGGGCACCCTTGACAAGTACCCTAGGGTAACAAGTTGGCTAACCCCCAAAAAGATACACTTTGCACTTGTTCTTGAAACAGAAAAGAAAACAGGAATTGGGTCTCTTTCGTAAAAAATGGTGGCCCTGAAAAGGGCCGTTTGCTAAAGCTCTTGCTTCACATTCAGGACATCGGGTTCAGGACATCATCTTCAAGAGACATCTGGTGGTTTCTGTTTCAGGTGCTTAAGAGAGTTGAGATGTCTGGCTGTGACGATGGGTCCCAGACGGTGTAATCCGGGTAGTGGCTTGTGAAAACTGTTTAACTTGTCCAGGAGGCAGCTTGTAGAATTTTGTTGATGCCGATGTTGTTGTGATAGGCCCAGGAAGTTGAGATTGCTCCGAGTTCGTGCGCCGTGATCCGTATATTGTTGTCCGTGCAGTCAATGTTGAGCTCTTCATAGGCGATGTGTATATGACCGTCTTTATCCAGGTTGCAATTATGGATGCGGAGGTGATGCCAAAGTCAGCTCTGAAGGATATGAATAATTCGTTGCGACCTAATAATTCGTTGGGATTTCGTTGTTTTTAGTTCTCTTGATGTAGCAGCGTAGCGCACGGACTGGGCAAAGGAGGCGTTCGAGTTCTTCTCCGATTATGTTTGTGAGTGCGGGGATGATTATCAGTTTTGTGGGTTCGTTTGGACATTGTGTTTTTGCACGGAACAAGGCTCTTGGTCTTAAGTGGATTGCCGTGAAGTTCTCATGGAAGAAGCAGCAAGTGGGATCAATTGATAATGCTTGGACAATGAGGATGTCACTGACATCAACCAAGATCGCATTTTCATAACCATGAAACACAAACTTCGTTTGAATGTCCGTGCTCGTCACCAGTTCAGGAAAAATTAAAGCAAAAGTGAAACCATACCTACTCCACCTGCAAGATGTCCTCTTCCGACAACACGACAGCATTACTGAGCTGAAGACGGAAGTTAACAAACTAAGCACCACCAACTCTGAACAACTTAAAGAACGTGCCGACAACCTTTGTCAAAAGCAATCCCGGATATGAAACCCACAACAACCCTAACGCACACAGGTTTGATTCCCCCCACAGTTCACTGTGCATGGATCCTACAACCAATTGACAGCATGCACACCATGGGACGTACATACAAGCAACCCAACCACTTCCAACACCCAATCTTACTTGCAACCCCTTCCGATCCTCGGTTGAAACCAACCTCCAGTCCCGCAAGGCCTCTCGACTTCATTGACCATCTCCTAGATGAAAACGAACTATTGTTACTCCAACAGAAAAATAATCAACTCTTTCAAGAAAAACAATCCCACATCACGGAAGCATGGAAAGTGCTGAAATCGACTTCCTCCTCCCACGAACTCCACATTTACTCTGTTTGGCAATTTGACAATGTTCAACATTCTCGCCTACTGCACCCCGAAATGTCAGAACTGTCATCCGTCCCCACCACTGACATTCCTTGCAACCTATGCAGATCTAAAGCTAGAAATTACTGCATGGGCGTACGGTCCCTTCCAACCTCCCATTTTTAACTTAACATCCTATCATCGGCCGGCCAAACTTTAAAAAAAAAAAAGAAAAAGAAAAACCGCTCAAATTCATTATGAATCAAGAAATTTCTTTTCCCTTTTCAATTTAACAAACTCATGTTTCCCTCCTTTTCTATCGCACGGCTCCCCTCAGACTTCCCTTCCTCCCTCGCAAGGGGAGTTCTAGGTGAACCCACCCTTTGACCGGTGAACTTTTTCATAACATAACATCTAAATTTGACAGACCACCTTCGAAACCCTCCTCATTCATTCAAATCATTCGTTAATTGGGAAACCTCTCAACCTTCCCGTCCCCCCCCCCTCTTTTTCTCCTGGTGACCTACACCCACTTGGAAATCTCCGACCCGTCGTTACAACCATCACTTTTGTGCTCTAACTTGTGGTCATCCATGAACTGCCCCAAGTCCACAATTGGAATCGGTACAACCACCAACCAGG
>JAHWFP010001935.1:488-14443 GCA_023313725.1 Lithobius niger | reverse complement strand
GAGCACTGGGCAGAAATCATTATGTTGCTGTTGGGACTCTTTGTCCTTACCTGGAGATCGAACCACAGAACCGATTTTCAAGTTCTATAGCTTAAAACGTAGGTATGAGACAAGGCCTAGGGCCTTTCGGATGCTATTTTAATGTAACTACATTATTCTTGACACGGAAAGCCAAATGGGTTAAAACTTTTGCTTTCACTTAGAGATCGAACCAATGAACCAATTTTCAATTTGTACAGCTCAAAATGTAGGTATTAACACCAATCAGGGCCTTTTGAACACGATTTTGATGTTACTGCAGTATTCGCATCGGCAGAGCAATTATTATTGTAGAGCACTGGGCAGAAATCATTAAGTGGAGTAACAAATTTTTGCAGAAATTTTGCAGAAAGCATAAATTTGGTACCCAAGTCTTTCTTAACAGTAAAAATCGAACCAGCCATGGACCCCAATGAAATACCCAAAATGCCATCAGTGCCCCCCCCCCCCTCCCGCCACAGAACCTCCTCGTGATGTCTCCCAGGGGTTTGGGCAACAAATTCTTATAGATCAAGCTAAAAACATGAAATTGGGTGCAAAATTCACTCTTAGTAGTATAAAACGAATCAGCCATGGAAAAGATTCTCTTATAAGAGTTATTTTAAGGTGATTACAGTGTTCTTTTCTGTGTTATTCTTGCTAAAACAAGAAAAAAAAAAAAGGGATATTAGTATTAAAAAACGCTTAAGCGTATAAAATACAGATGTAAGCCTTAAAAAACTTAAAGCCCTAAAGGAACAGATATTAGAAAAAGACATGTAAGCCATTAACGTCGCACTAATACGTGTAAAATAAGCTCCAGCTTGTTTTTTGGGTCGCTGGAGATTCTTTTACACATATTAGTGCGACGCTGATGGCTTACATGTCTTTTTCTAATATCTTTTCCTTTAGGGCTTTAAGTTTTTTAAGGCTTACATCCGTATTTTATACGCTTAATCGTTTTTTAATACTAATGTTGTTATGGTCGCTGAGCAACATAATCGCTCATTGGAGTTGGGAAATAACTTGTCAGAGCCGGTAGACCTACTATGCCACTAGGGCTTGACACAAAATACGAGCAGCTCCGGCCAGGAAAAAAAGGAAGCAACACACCAACAGGTGCTCATGATATTTTTTTTTCTTGGCCGGCCGCATTCTACGCTAAGCCTCTGCGTACTGTGTTATCTAGGTGATGCCAAATGATTTACCAACAAAATGAAACTACTAGCCTGGGCCGAGGCTACGCAATTTTTTTCTGGGGGGGGGGGGGGGCGGGGGAAAGTGGCGTATCTATCCCCCCCCCCCTCCTAGAAAAATGCGTAGCTTCGATCCTAGCTACTAGTTTCATTTCGTTGGATGATTTTGATTTGAAGTAACAAGTCACCCCCTTCCCCGCGTGATGATTTTTAATTGAAATAGCCTAAGTAAACGTACAATTTAGAAAATTGTACCTGTTTTAATGCTGTTGTGATTTAACAATAATTTAATTGGTAAAGCAGTGCAGCACTTAAGCAATTCTCTCAATTGTACATTTGCTTGCTTCAATTAAAAATCATCAATTTTTATCCGCGTGCATTTTAACAAGTAAAGTGAAACATCAATCAGATAACTTTTTTTTACGCCACACTTGACATTTATTTTCACCAGTCGTGAGAATTGAGATTAGTAACACGTAGGGACTAACACAGTGCTGTGCCAAATCTAGGGGAGAAAAGCTAGAAACAAACATTTTTTTTTAAACCAAATTAATACAAAACAAAATTTTAAAAAAGAACAAATAATAAACCAAAAATTAAAATTAAAAACAAAAACAAAAAAATCAAAATTAAAATTAAAATTAAAAGCCGAAATTAATAAGCTAAACTAAAAAAAAGCCAAATAAAAAAAAAATTTTCTAAGAGAAACTCCTTTTCCATGCCTGTAGAAATTTTGAGTCAAGACAGCGGTAACTACAGCAACTTTAAAAGATGACAATTTTTTCCTGTGGTATTTTCCCCGTTAGACAATTTTTTCCTTACATGGTTGGTCCGTAGTACGGATTATTCTTTACCCACACTCAGTATCGAAAGAAGATGGGATCCATTTTTTTCTTTAATGGCAATGGTTTATAGGCTAGGCCAAACAACAACAAAATCACGTACAGATGATTTCGTGATTTTAAGGCAGCATTTAGCCCCATGCCACATGACGTTTTGTTTGTTTACGTTATGTGCCGAGGGTCAAACTGCTTGCTATCTGTGTTTCTATTGCTTCACCCCTAAACAGCTATTGCGTCTTCTGGTTGACCAAGCCAAACGGACTCGCTAGGCCTCGCCGTAGATGTGATATAGCACGATGCGCTGCCACGCGAAACGACCTGCATTGCATGACGCTCGTGTTGCCGTCTGGCGTTCTACCGAGTGCTAATGGGAAAGGCCTTTTAAGCTTGAGTAATCACGGTTCGCACCACAAACTTGGTGGCAGCCATTTGGCTCTGATATCATTACTTTCTATGGCAAAAACTTGATGGATCCCTTTACCCTTATCGGATTTTTGTATGATAGTTATTTCGCGATTCCAAATACCGAATTCTGTTGGTCTATGCCAGTATTCAGGAAGAACTATACTGTTTCAAAGTTTGATATTTAACGTGGAAGTTCATCCTGAGGCTTGCATATCATGGTCCTTGATGTTGACTGTCGTCCATATTCACGCAGTGCAAATATTTCTCTGGCTGATAACCATATGTGCTAACCAGTCATTACTACAATACACAGCGTAGTGACCTTTTGATTCTTGCAACTAGAATGGCTTCAGAGCGTAAAGAACGCGGGGAAGAAGGGAAGAGGGCAAGTGGCTCCATCAATGAGTGAGGAGCCGTAAATATCCTTGGAAAATCTATTTGTATTTTTCTCCAAAATTTTATTATCAAGCCATACATTACGTTAAGAAAGAAAAATAATCGCACAATATAAATAAAGTGGTCACACGTAGTTTCCTCGTAAGGGGGATAAATGGAAAGAAGCAGTCATAAAATATCTTTCTGTCTCAGAAAAAAATTATTTATTTACGTCACTGAATGAATTTTGACTGCATATGAATATGAATTCATTTTCATGTTTTAACGCATTTTTTTTGTGTGCACCTTTCCGTAGGGCAAAAAAGTGATAAACAGCATAAATAGATTTCCTTCATACTTTTAATAGGTTGGTAAATTTCTGGTCAACATCCCTCCAACTATTAGCATTCCCATCGTACAGGTGTTTGGTCAGAGTACGATGACGATTTCTACTGTGAAGTGGACGTGATTAGTGACGAAGAATGACAAACAAATTCAGCCTAGCTTTCGAAACGATAGAGTCAATGAAATTGGACGAGGTGAGGAAAGACAAAAAAATGCTGAAGCTGCTCGCAAGGCTAGATTTGTTCCTAAATCGTCAGCAGATGTTCGAGAAAAGAATAGCGAGAAAGAGACTGTAAACAAAAGAAAGGTGGGCCCGTTAGGCATGCAGTTAAAAAAAAAACAAGGTTAGATGAAACTGCAGCTGGTAAGAGTAAATCTTGTGCTAAAGAAACTGAAAAGCAGAGAAAGAAGACATTAGCAAAAAACGCCGCTGCTAAAGTCAAAGCTCTCTAAGAAGAAATTAAACAGCGAAAAAAACAAAGATTATTGAAAAAAAGCTGCAGGTGAAAGAAAAAATGGGCAGAGAGAGACAAATGAAGGAAAACGAGCTAGGTTAGAAAATGACGAACCAGTGACGCAAAAAAAAAATTATTCCTCCTTCACCCAATACCAGATTTTACTGAGGATTCACGTGGATTATGCCTACTGAGGACATCATGTTAAAAAAAGTGGACCTAGTTCTTCTGCCTCGTGGGTGAGTCTGGAAAAGAGCAGTCGATGCTCGAGCAAACTAAATTCCACTCCTCTTAATGTCACTTCCGGTTACTTCTGGGTAAATTTATAAAGAGGAGGGTGTAGGTTTACCGAGAAGAAAACTTCACATTACTCCAGAAAACCTAAACGTTAAACAAGAAAACCTCCAATGATGTCACAAAAGAAAAGCTTGATGCCACACAACAAAACCTCTCAAACTTTGACGTCACTTCCGTTTGCTTTGGTAGACCTTGAATTCACTCCAGCAAACCTAAACGTCACTCAAGAAAACTGACATATTCAAGAAAATGTCACAAAACCTTGATGTGACTTCCGGTTGCTTAGGTAAACCGTGACGTCACTCTTGTAAATCTCATATGACTTCACTCAAGGGCGGGGGAGGTTTATGGGAGAAGGGTAGCTTTACCGAAAAGGATGACGTAGATTTTCCAGAGGAGGGGGTTTACTGGACTGGGGGTTGATTTACCAGAGTGGAGGGTTTACTAGGGAGGTTTACGCGACCGGGTGACGGTGTCATTGACCATATCTCCTAACCACTACCACCTGTTTTTTCTTACCCTAAGCTAACCCTGAAGTTCTCTTGGCCTAATCTAAAGTTCCTAAATCTACTCAGAATTTTCGTCATCGGGGGTGTGCCCAGCTGTATACATACCGAGTTTGAAGTGTGCGGTCCACTTAGTTTCGGATTGGCGTATTTGAAACCTCTTAAAAGCACTGGGCTGAAAAGACTTTTCTCACCATATGTCTAGAGCTCTGTAACTTTAGGGGTGCTAAGATAACTAGCTGGGAACATACCGATTTTAGTGGATAAAACGATTCGTTTAGGATCGTCGAACTCGAACGTATATTCGTCAACGCGGAAACCGTAGCAGCAGTGTGTGAGGTGAACGAGCTCGACTTCTGACTAGCAGTATGCCATGTTTCAGGGACAAGTACCATAGGTTTTTTGCAACACGGCATATGAGGCTGTGACGTATGCATTAAAAGAACGTTTAAATTGTGTCCTTTAAGCAATTTTTATCGTGAGGAAAGTGGATGAGGAAAACATGTCCAGGGATAAAATGTACGAGCTAAGGGGGAAAGCATTGGCACTGTATTTTAGTCTTCTGTAAAGCCGTACCGGCTGAGAAGACTATTGCAACGACTTTGTCCGTCCGTCCGTCCGTTGCCTTTTTCAACTTCGCAACGGTACCAGAAATTGACGACCACTGTTTACAACGTTCGATTCAGTGTCAAAAGTTAGTTAAATAACATGGCAAATCAAAACATCGTTGCCTCCTTATAGCTAATAGACTTCTTCGACGTAACTGAATTAAATAATAACATTTCATCGCCGAATTGAAATCCTAAAGATTTATATTAACGGAGCCCTAAAAACAAAAACAATTTAGCTTCGTTTAAAAGAGTCTTGTCGCATTGTTGCATGAATGAATAGGCTTACGATCGAACCAAATTCTCCATTACGCCTATCTGCTACTTACGAAACCAAAACTGCCGTTAAAAAAAATTAGGCCTAAAAAATGAAAATTTGATCTAAAATCACGTTACCATGGCAACGTCAATCGTTGCTACGAGTCGCTGCAGCGTTTCTCCTGTCCCTTCCCTACTACCACTGATCTATATTAGGCTACGTTGCGCATTACGTTGTAACACTGTAACTGTGTGCGGGGAGGCATACCGTGTTGCAAAAATGAATAGGCTTACTGTATACAATCCAAATCTCCGTTAGTTGCTACTTACGAAATTAAAGTTGTAAATTAGGCCTAAACGCTGACAATTATGCCTAAAACGTAAAATAAGCTTAAAAGCTAACACATTTGTAATGGACAATTCTGATGGTTACTGTTTTTAGATTATATAATAGATATAGCTGTTGTAGTGCATGATAGAGATGTGCGCCTCAACATTGGAAGTGAACGAACTGTACAGAAGACCAATGCGACTAGATAGTCGCTGTAGCCTCTTGTTTCTTTTTGAGTTGGTGATGGGTGGGGTGAATTTCCCATGCTTACTTCTACTCTCCCAAACATCCAACAATGATTAAAAGGTAGAATACACACTTGTGTCCTAAATTATGTTTGGTATAACACATTCAGAATAAAATAAGAAATATCCTACACATTTCCAGCTTTAATAAGCATAAAATCTTGTTTAAAAAATCCTTGCAGAACTTTATCCACCTAAGGAAAAAGAAGACTGCAATGGACAATTTACTGCCAATCAAGACAATGCGTCTTCAGAAGTTATTAGATTCGAGATATCCGCAGTGGCAAGACCTCCTGAGAATGGTAATTGGCTTATGTTGCATAGGAATATGCATTTATCAACTCTATGATCGAATATCCTACTACCTGGAAGAACCTACTTCATTTGACGTCATTGTCACTCGGAACAAATCCATTACATTTCCTGCTGTTACTTTCTGTCCTGATAAGTCAGATTTTGCAAGTGCTATCTATTCGGGCATGAACAGGTTGATGAACAAAACATTCACAAACGAAGAATTAAAGGAAATCTCATTCGAAGAATATGACCTGGACATTGACAAATTGTGGAAAGAAACTACGATGAATCGTCAGAATTTCGTTGTATGGACTTTACCAATGGATTTGACAGAACAGGTACCGATTAAATAATTTATTCACGTAATTGGAAGATTCACGGGTGTTACTAAAATATTTTATATTTGCTAAGAGAATTATTAAAATTGTTTTTGTTCACTATCGATGTTATCAGACCAAAATTCCCAACCGTTAAAGGAATCCACCAAGTAAACAAATGCTTTGGCCACTGTAAGTGGTGATATCAGAATGCAAAGATTTTTTTGTCAGTTAAATTAACAATCACACAACAAATCAAAAACGTACGAGTAAGTAACACGACAACAAAATTTGTCGGATCGCCTTTTCGTTTCGTTTTTTTTGTGCTCTCAACAATTGTTAGCGTTTTAGCGTTGAAGTTTGTCATTGCTTTCGAAATATTGAATGCAGAAACAAGACTTCTTTTTTTTTTATCGAATTCAAAATTGCAGGGAAGCTTCGTGGTGCATTTTTTCTATTTAGTTGCTATGACTAAGAGAGAGAAAAACCGGGCGTAGGTGTTGTCAGAGTTAGTTATGTCGACATGCTGCAGCAGTAACGGGGTGGCAATGGGATGATTAAAAAATGGAAGCTTTGTGGAAGAATGAAGTCCAGTGAAAAAAAAGAAACACAAAGGTAATCCACTAAATTTTGCGCCCGTGATGCTTACTTGTACGTTTTTTTTATGGTATTTAATTGTTATTTAAATTTGACTAAATGGCTTTGCATTTTGATATCACAACTTGCCATCACAAAAGCATTTGTTAAGTTGGCGGATTCCTTTACCACTTGTAGTGTTTGGACTGTCACCACTTTTTATTAACAGCTTCCACTTAAGTTGTATTTATGTTTAATTAATTTTTTGTAGCGTTAAGTCAAATGAAGTTACTGATTTTTAGTAAAGTCAGGGTAAATTTTGGGAATGTAAGTAGGAAACCTGCGATCAGGCAGGGGCCAAAACAAGTCCGAATAGCCAGAATTAGACCAATATCAGAAAGTAAGATTTTTGTTACGACCAAAAAATAGTGGCTACTTGTTGGCAATTATATTTGTTTATGAATTGGGTTATGATTCTTCAAATAAGCCTAAGCTACATAGCTCCCAATCACATTCTGAACTATCTGAAACAATTTGTGTTTTAATAGGAACAGCACAAATAAAAAAGTATATCTCAAACGAAAATCACGAAGTTTGAATTTACTGAAGAGTAGGTATACATTGTAGAGCCACGCAAGGCTGCGCATTTAAGAGCGTGGATAAGAAGACTCGCTTACTTCAGTATACATATACAGAACGAAAAGATCACCTTTTTCCCAGGTGGACTCCTACACCATGTAGAAGATACCTATATATTACCCGGCAATAAAGATCTACATCATTAAAATCATACGATGGGCGTGCGTGCGTGAGTGCGTGTTTGTACCTCTATTCCTCCGGAACCAAAGCACCTACAAAGATGGCAGTAGGACCAAATAAAAGATAATTAAATTTCGCTTTTACTAGGCCTATTTTCATCACTGTAACTTTATATTATCACCCTCAAATAAGCTAAAGACCCTGAAAAACTAACGTCAAAGTTTTTTTTAACCCTCTTCATATTCGTTCATGAAGTCATAGTTTGTTCATGATAACCTCCTCGAGCGAAGCGAGTTCATCTGGAAAAGGATGCACGGACGACGTATTTTGCAACACACCACAAACAAATCTTAAAATTGGTTTTGTATTAACCAATGAATTGATGAATTGATGCAAGGAAAAATCAAAACAATAGATTTGGTTTTAAAAGGGTGTCAAACATTCGTGTTTCTGAAGCACGGAGGCGCGTGGATTGAAAGAGCAAAGCGAGCGATTTCCACATAAAATAAACATTTTCAATGTTTGTCTCGCTTTGCTCTATCGTAGGAGCATTGTAGGAGATTACATCTGACGTTCTGCAGATGTTTCTCCAAGTGAGGGATCATCAGAAAGTAAAGTGATAAGACGCCCATGGAAAAATCTGTACTGAGCAGGACGTAAAGAACAATATTCTTAAAATAAGTAAAACAAGAAACCCCATATAAAGTGTATACCAACACAAATTACAAGTGATGTGTGGTTCTTGGTAGTTATATTGATTCAGTCACGTTTCTGAGGAAATTTTTGCACTGATTGAGTGAGCATCGCGAACGGAAATCAGCGTATGACATCAAAAACAGCACTTATTTGATAAATTGCTTGATCTTTTTGCTTGACTCCTTGGACGTAAAAAATATTGTCATTCTCTCGAGATAACCGATATCGCATTCTACACTCTTATAAATAGCTTGATCGTTTTTTTATGTGGAAGGACTGTCTGTATCATAAGTGTTGCAGCAAGAAATCTCCTCGAGTGCAGCGAGACGACGCGAAATGAGCGAGCGACTCCGCTAGTACTAATAAAGATACTAATAGAGATACTAATAAATATGCTAATAGTATAAAAGATTTAATGGATAGATTTAATTTGGATGTGCATGATTATAAAGGAAAATACCAATTGACTTTCCTATGAAAAAAGTAAATACCCTGGCATAGTACAAGTATTCGTACCAAACAATTGGAGTACACATTTTTTGTTTCTAAGGATTTATCCATTAGGCTCTATTTAGTCCCAAAATTAGCGAGGCAGTTCAGTTTCCTTCTTTTTTTTTGACTGGTCTCCGCAAAAAGAGGAGTGTGCCATTGAGGCTAACACAAAAATCCCATTTAAAGAAAAGACTAAATCTCCTATTCCCGACATCAAAAACCGACATCACCGACCACACTACGTAGTTGATGCAATTACTCAGATACTATGAACCATTCCAGTTTGCATCAAAGTTGGTGAAGTGTCAAGCATCGGATTTAATAGGTTGCATTATATCCCTTTACATTCAAATATTTTCAATTTATTGAGAATATCCATTACTCTCTATTTAGTCCCAAAATTAGCCAGGCAGTTCAGTTTCCTTCTTTTTTTGACTGGTCTTCCCCAAAAGAGGAGTGTGCCATTGAGGTTAACACAAAAAAGCCCATTTAAAGAAAAGACTAATCTCCTATTCTCGACAACGTGTATACCGACATCAAAAACCACACTACTTACGGGATGCAATCACTCAGATATTACGAACCATTCCAGTTTGCATCAAAGTTGGTGAAGTGTCAAGCTTCGGATTTAATAGGTTGCATTATAGGTAATTATATAGAACAATGCCTTTTCAAGCTATCGACATAATTCAACTACCTGTTGATTCTTTTCTTCGTTGCGGTTCAGAAAATCATAACGAATACTTGTGCAAACGCCTTTTTCTTTTATAAAACATGGAAAAACCTGATTTCGACCAGAACATTAGCAAACGGAAATTATCTTGTTCATTTGCGTCGGCACGGCTGAAGCGGTGAAGGATGCGAACTGTCGTTCTATTTCTATATTAATATTTCTTTACAGTGTGAAACATCGTCCACAGGGGCGCGCTATGCGCGCACTATTATATATATCAAGAATTTGTGTAATCAGCATTTGTGAAACAACGAAGTGTCATAATTTGTTCCTTGTTTCACAAAAGCTTGCGTCATACTATTTCTGATTAGACTAATTCTCGATGTATATAATAGTGCACGCAATGAGCGCCCCTGCGGACGGCATTTCATACTGGAATAAAATTGTCCCGGGAAGGATATAATTTCCGTTTACTAATGTTCTGGTCGAAATCAGGTTTTCTTGTCGTGCTCTCATCGTTGCAAGTTGGGGCGGCCTAACCACGGTTGTCAATAGCGTTTTAACGTGTTTTAAAACTTATTTTTTAAAAGAAAAAGGCGTTTGCGCAAGTTTTCGTTATGATCTTCTGAACCACAACGACGAAAGGAATCGAAAGGTTGTTGAATTATGTCGATTGCTTGAAAAGGAGCTGTACTATATAATTATCGCATTACATCCCTTTACATTCAAATATTTTCAATTTATTGACAATATATTTTGGTGGATGATGCAGGTCGCTTAGTAGAAGTTGGTAATTACAGGAGAGTGGTGTGCGTGTTGCATGTACAATACTGGGCAAAAAAACGCTCGTTTTCGTTTTACGGAGGGCTTCAACAATACTCTCAGAAATGATTGTTGAAACGTCGTTTTGGTCGGCAGGATACTTGGGTGGGTGACCGCCTGTGAATCTGGCTGTTGCAGACATAGGGCCTTAGGGCTTCGGGGGGGGGGGGATTGAGGCTTAATGGCGCGTCGACAACTTGGTCATTAGCGCCAACCTCAGTCACAGTGCAGTGGTCCGGGTTGCCACTGCACCACACATTACAGAGATGTTATTCAAACCCCTAACCTAAATCTTGTCATACATCTGCACCTCCTGCAAAAATTGAAAAACACCGGACAGGAGGACAGACTTATCGCCCAACTGACGCGCAATGTCATGCGGAAGATGGAAACGACGACGAACACCATCAAGATGGCGACAATCAACAAGTAAGTGCCGGACCGTAAGTGGCCGTCGACACCAAGAACATTCAGGAGGGTCAACCCCCCGCAAAAGGAAACAGTGAGTAAGTCGGGTGTGACCAACTCGCAAACGGGCCAACACCACCTCCTCACGGCGACTGCGGCGACACGCCGAGTGCCACTCCTCGACAGTGCCTTTAATAGCTCGTAATTTATTGCCGTCCTGTCCATCCCACAAGGCTTGCCAAAAAGCGTGTAACCTCAGACGCTGAGTTGGAAAAGCGTCCGAGGGAACAAGGCTGAGATCCCTACCGAGAGGGCCAGAAAGGGCCCCTTTTGCTGCAGAATCCGCCTGCTCATTTCCACCTATCCCAACATGGCCCGGGATCCAGCAGAAAAGCACGGTTTTCCGCTGGCCAGGCAAGCGGGAAAGCAAAGCTTGGACACGTTGTGTCAAGGGGTTCCGAGGATTGTAAGTCGCCAAGGACTCCAGGGCACTCATGGAATCGCTAAAGATAATGAAATGCCTGCCCTGAAGGCCAAGGATCCATTCCACCGCCAAACCGAGAGCCAAAAGCTCTGCAGAAAACACAGAATAGCCTGATGGAAGGCGATGGGCAACCGTCACTCCCTTACAAACACAAGCACAAGCCACGCCAGCGTCTGACTTCGACCCATCAGTAAACAGCCGCTGATAACCGGCATACAGAGAACACAGCATCCGGAACTCCTGTAAGTACCTTGCAGGTAGAGTGGAACCCTTCGGGAGGGACGCCAGAGCGAAAATGAAAATGCCACTTGGGACAAGCCAAGGGGCTACTGGCATCCCCCCAAGCCTCAAGACGCTGGGCATTTCAAAGGCTATCTCCTGACAGGACTGCTGGAGCCTATCGCGGAAATCACCCTTACCCACCCTGCGTCTACCGACTCGCAAGTCTGGCCCAAAAACCATGGACCAAGCAGGACTGGATTCCACAGCACGCAAACGCACAGCATACTGAATGGCCAGCTTTCGCCGACAAATGGCCAAAGGTGGCTCCGAGGCCTCAGCATAGAGGCTGACCACCGGAGAAGTTCGAAATGCCCCAGTCGCCACACGCAGGCCACTGTGATGCACAGTGTCCAACATCTGGAGAGTCGAGTCACTAGCCGAACCATACACCATGCACGCATAATCAAGTTTGCTGCGGACAAGGGCTCTGTAGAGGCGCAACATGGCAGTGCGATCGGCACCCCATGAAGTGCCCGACAGAACCCGCAAGATGTTAAGTGCCCGCAAAGACTTGTCTTTAAGTTGGCGCAAGTGTGGAAGCCAAGATAACCTGGAATCGAACACCAGACCCAGGAAACGTGCCTGTGGGACAACAGGAATCTGCGCCTGGCCCAAGTACAGGCAAGGATCTGGGTGCAGCGTTCGTTGGCGGCAAAAGTGAATGCACACAGTCTTGTCCGGAGAAAACCGGAAACTATTACTGACCGCCCAGGTCTGGACTTTGTTAACCGCCAGCTGTAGCTGCCGCTCGCAGGTCTGCATGCGAGCTGCCCGAAAGCGCAGGCCGAAGTCATCGACAAACAATGACTGGGGAACAGCAGCTTGCTGAGCAATGGGGTTGATCCCAATAGCAAACAAGATGACACTAAGAACACCTCCTTGAGGCACACCATTCTCCAAGACAAACGCGCGGGAAAGAGTCGCCCCGACACGAACACGAAAAGAACGGCCTGAGAGGTAAGCGGAAAGCAACAGTGGCATCCGTCCCCTCAAGCCTCAGTTATAGAGATTACGGAGAATCCCATAACGCCAGGTCGTATCATAAGCCTTCTCCAAGTCAAAGAAAACCTGAACCAGATGATGACGCAGGCAAAAAGCCACCCTCACATCTGATTCAAGGGCAACTAGATGATCGATAGTTGACCGAAACCGTCGAAAGCCACACTGGGACGCAGATAAGAATCCCAGTGATTCCAACACCCACACCAACCGCTCACTGACCATCCGTTCCATAAGTTTACAGACACAGCTAGTCAGAGCGATTGGGCGATAACTGGAAGGAGAAGTAGGGTCTTTGCCCGGTTTTACAATCGGGATGACCACTGCTGTCTTCCACGCTGCTGGAATAGAGCCCTCTGCCCACACACGGTTGAACATCCCCAGCAAGAACTGCTGGGAGGCAAGGGTCAGATGTTTCAACAGTTGATAGTGAACATCATCAGGCCCCGGGGCGGAGTCATGCGACTTGGACAAAGCTGAAACAAATTCCCGCCAGGTAAATGGTAAATTGTACTCCTCTAGCCCATCGGAGCGAAAGTCAAGAAAGCGAGCCTCTTCTCTACGCTTAATCCCGAGGAAACCAGGATCATAATGGTCATCACTCGAGACCCGCGCAAATGCAGACGCAAGACAATTGGCGATATCTGGCACAGAAGAGATCACGGTATTCGCCACCTTCAGCTGTGAAACCGGTGAAGGCACGCTCCTCCCCGAGATCTGGCGCACCTTCCGCCACACCTGCTGAGAAGGCGTGGAGCGCGTGATCGACGAAACATAAGCTGCCCACGAAGCACGTCTAGCCTCACGGATGACATACCTGGCACGGGAACGACAGCGCTTAAACGCTACAAAGTTGGCAGTAGTCGGGCTGACCGTGAATGCACGCAACGCTCGCCGGCGGGCCTGAATGGCCTGCCCGCAAGCAGGCGTCCACCACGGAACAGGAACCCGCCGCGGCTGTGTGGACGTACGCGGGATAGTAGCATGAGCAGCAGCAAGGACCACATCAGTGAAATGAGTGGAAAGTTCATCCACATCAGAAAAGTCCTCAACCGCACGCTGAAACACAGCAGCCTCAGCAAAGGCTGACCATTCAGCACGCTTAAGCGCCCACCGGGCTGGCCTGGAAGCCACAGAACCCCCTTGTGTTGTGGACAACACAATGGGGAGGTGATCGCTTCCATGCAGATCGGCAGTGACAGCCCAAGTGAAGTGAACTGGGATGGCCAGCGAGCAAAAGGCTAAGTCCACCGCTGACCAATTGCCCGT
>JAHWFP010001934.1:0-10944 GCA_023313725.1 Lithobius niger | reverse complement strand
CGCCATGCCTCACCCCCAATCTCACTCTTACTGGGTATGGATGGAGTGGTTTACACCTCCGCTCCTGCTGACCCTCCATTTGGGAGGACACCTCCGCCGCGAATGAAAGTGGTTGGGACAGCAGACTGGTATTCATCAGGTCATATAGTGCCTGGGGACGCCGACTTTTACTGCGGGGAAATTGGCTTCCGGCCTGGGGGCTCCTTGAACCTAGCCCCCCTCCGGGTTACGAAGTCTGCTAATATAAAACAGGTTATGGATATTTTCGTCGGCTATAAAAAGACTAAAATTGCAGGGCCTGCACCTGCTTAATTTTAGTTTTTATTGCCTACCCGAAAATATACATTACCTTAACTCCCCCCCAAGCCTCCCCACCATGAGCTAGGTTCTGGTATGAGGAGAAATGATGTCGACTGCCGCTGCGCAGGGGTTTATTTAAGTAGCCTGACGCACGCGCAGGAAAGTACAAGCCCGGCAGGGAAGGCAACTTTCAAGTTCTAGGGGAATCAACCGCTCAAAGGGGGAAACTGCTAATATAAAACAGGTAATGTATATTGTCGGGTAGGCAATAAAAACTAAAATTAAGCGGGTGCAGGCCCTGCAATTTTAGATTTTTTTTTGTCGTTGGCCCAATTCAATTTTAAAATTAAAAAAATTAAATTATCGTTTATACTGTATGTTGTTTGCTTACACATTTATTTTTAAAATTTGGACTGACATTTTTTAAGACCCTTTATAGTACATTTTATTTTATTTTTTTAAATAATTCAAAAACATATTTTACTGACCTCATTTACACCACATACAGTATAGGAGTCAAAAAAATTATTCAGATGGCTTTTTCAAACAGAAACTTGGCAAAATTTGGCTACATTATGGATTTGGGTGGCAATAAAGACAATGATGTGGTTTAATGGTTGGGTGCCAATAAAGACGATGATGTACTTTAATGGGAATAAATGGGGGGAAAATAATGAAAGAAATACCGTCTTCTATTTGAGCCAGAACGCTAACAGAGAGTTGTCCCATGTAGCTTATTTAATGCACTCTGCTTTATAGGGAGCGGTGGTCGGGGGCAGAAAAGCGGTCATAAAGGTCAGCGTCGTCATTTTACGAGTCCTGAAGAACTAGAGCAAATGAAAGAAAGGGAAGAACGAGAAAGGCAATGGAGGGTAAGTTTGTCTCGCTTGGATCCAGTGTTATTTCCAATAAGCTCAGATGCCATTTTTAGTCTTACACACCCACAGCTTTGGCTACACCAAGGTTAGGCTAAAATGCTGATAATAACCTCTAACTTTGATTTGTCTATTCAAAATGGCTTTAATAATTTGTTAATGCATTCACAACACCACTGGTAAAATTATATCGCACTGTCTGTGTTATCCTTACTATGATATTACAAGCATTTCTGCTTTGTTGATGCTAGTCTCTAGTGATAAACCAGTTTATTCTGAAAATAAATTTCATCTCTATACTTTCTGTTCCCAGGTTGACCAGGACAGTTTCCTTCTAGTTTGAATTCCGAATATTTACGTATTTAGTAGACGTAAATATAAATGTTCAGTCCGTGTTAGGAAATGGGGCTTAACAAATTTAAACTGAAGAGGCCAAAATTTATATGTAAATTTAATTTTTATTTTCTTTTTTTGTTTAATCAAGTTTCTTGCCAAACTTTGGTATGTGGGTTGATAAAAAGGGTGGGCTGAAAAACCATTTTTTTCTTTGATCGAAACGTAATAGCATGGAAAACTTACCTGAGGTGAATACAAGTCGAGAGCAAAAAAACATTTTTAAATCGGAAAATATTTGACCCTCGCACAATTGTGTTCAAAGTTTCGAAATTTTGACTAATTTCAATGATTTTCGTGTTATTTTGAAAATTTCTTGAGAAAAGGTATATATATTTTTATGGAAATGTAATAGTGTGGGAATGCTACCTTAAAGACAAGTCGAGGGCAATCAAAATTGTTGAAATCGGTTAATATTTAACCCTCGCACATCGAGGTCGAATTTTTACCAATTTTGTCAATTTTTGTATAATTCCGTTATATTGGTCCTAACTTTTATTGACCGTCATACGTCGCTGATTTGCTTAAACAAGTAAACAACATTTACAGTATTATGAGGTCCGTATTCGGGGAGGGGGGGGGTGGAAAGGAGATGGTAATCTCCCCCTCCCCCCACACACGTTAGCATTGTGTGAATTCCTAGTGCAAAGAAAGCTTCAGAACTGCTTGACACCAAACCAGATTGCTCATTTATCCGACTTTTCTTACCTCCCTCCACCCCCTGACCGCCATTCAACACTTTGGCAAACTGCTGAAATATTCGTTGATGCAACTTAACTTCATTCATCGAGTTCCTTTGCGTTTGGATCAGTGATTCAGTATGTTACACGTGTTCGACATTACGTATTGACTCAGATTAGTAACGAACGTACCTCCGTCACTGCTGAGGTACGTTCGTTCAATCAGCATTGCCTTTTGTTCTCCTTATAAATCTTTGATTGCCTAGTGGCGGAATTGAGTCTTAACGGTGCGTCGACAGCCAGGTCAATAGCGCCAACCTCAGTCACAGTGCAATGGTCAGGGTTGCCAGTGCGCCACACATTACAGAGGTGTTAAACAAACCCCAAATCTAGATCTTATCATCATAGATCTGTACCTTCTGCAAAGATTTAAAGCCCCGGACAGGAGGACAGACTTACCGCTAAATTGATGGGCGAAGTCTGGGGGCAGATGGAAACGGCAACGAATACTTTCAAGACAGTGAAGTCAAGAAGTAAGTGATGGACCATAAGTGGTCGTCGACACCAATGACATTCACGAGGGATAACCCCCCTCAAAAGGAAGCAATGAATAAGTTTGGTGTGAAAAATTCATAAATGGGCCAAACCACCTCTTCTTGGCGACTGCAGTGACAGGCTGATTGCATAGTACTGACTGACTGACAGTGACTACTAGTGAATAGTGGAATAGTGGAAACTGAACTAACAGGTAATTTTAACGGATTGTTTCATTTCATTCAGTTTGTTGCTTGTGACACACGGATATGTAAGGCTGTAAGCCCCACAGCAACACATTACTAGTAAGTATTTACTTGCCGACTTACAAAGGATTTGCCGACTTCTAAGTTTCCTACATATGAGATGTTTTAAGATGTTATTTCGAAGAGAGATTTAGGCAGCTTCCAAGGTTGGATACACCACAGTCAACTTCTCGATTGTAACTAGTTCAGTTGCACACAAAAATCGAGTACGTATTTGACTTTGCATCTATTCAAAATGTTTCGTTGACCAGAATACAACTAATGGTTTAGACTTTTCACAAAGTCTATTACAATTTAAGGAAATCTTCTGGGAGGGACAAGCACGAAGCTGAAAATTCTTCTTCACTCTGCAAATGCTTATGTGAAAAAATAATAGTTGCAAGTGCCCAATTACTTTCTGCTAATTGTTCTTGCGAGAAATCAAAGAAAATTCCAATCTTAAAATTTGAATTTGTGTATGACCAAAGAAATAAAAGAATTGGACAAATTGACAAAAAAAAGCCAGCAAAACTTACAATTTGGCTTCTTAGGAATGAACAAGAACGTTCTCGATTGGTCAGTACAATTACAAAGGCAGAGGCTTCACCTCAAGTAAATGTGATGTCAGTTCTTGAGGTGACGATGTTAGGGATTGTGTAATCCCCCAAGAAACAAACCAGTGAACCTCAAACGCCAAATAAAGATGAAAAGTTTGTCCTTAATCATCGTCGTCGTCAGTCACCCACTGCACAGAATTGGATTGGACTCAAGGCATCAGCATTAGCGTGAGATCGGTTCGGAGTTTCTGATAACTCTGCAGCGCAAATCACTTCCAGTATCCTCAAAGATCTTTGAGAAGGCTGGAAATGATTGTTGCTGCATCTTCATACACTAGGAATTCACACACTGCTAAATTGGGGGGGGAGGGGGGGAGATTACCCATCTTCTTTCTGCCCCCCCCCCTTCCCCACTGAATAGGGCCCTCACAGTACTGGGAATGTTGTTTCCTTGTTTAAACAATACAACGACATATGAAGGTCAATAAAGATTGTGACCAATATAAAGAAAATATACAAAAATTGGTCAAAACTGCCAAAGTGTCAGGGCGGTCAGGGGGTGGAGGGAGGTAAGAAAAGACGGATAAATGAGTAATCTGGTTTGGTGGTAAGCAGTTCTGACGCTTTCTTTGCACTTAGAATTCACACAATGCTAAAGTGTGGGGGGGGGGGGATTGATTAACCATCTCCTTTCCATCACCCCGCCCTCCCCAATTACAGACCTCATAAAAATGTTGTTTACTTGTTTAAGCAAATCCCCGACGCATGACGGTCAATAAAAGTTAGGACCAATATAACGGAATTATAAAAAAATTGACAAAATTGGTCAAAATTCGACCTCGATGTGCAAGGGTCAAATATTAACCAATTTCAACAATTTTTTTGCCCTCAGCTTGTATTTATCTAAGGTGGCATTCCCACACTATTACATTTCCATAATAATTTATACCTTTTTTCAAGAAATTTTCAAAATAACACGAAAATCGTCGAAATTAGTAAAAAATTCGAAACACTTTGAACATGTGCGAGGGTCAAATATTTTCCGATTTAAAAAAGTTTTTTTGCTCTCGACTTGTATTCACCAAAGGCAAGTTTTCCGTGCTATTACGTTTCGATCAAAGAAAAAAATGGTTTTTCAGCCCACCCTAGTGGACAGTTTCCTTCTACAGGGTTCGTACACAGCATGGAATTCCTTGAAACGGCTTAAATTTGATCACCAAAAATTGGAATTTTTGTTTGTGGTTCATTAAGGCTGTACCGATACCGATATTGGATCGGATAGGCTTCCAATATTAGTGGTATCGGTATCGGATCGGTATCTGTAACTTTCGCGGAAATATCGATAACTCTGGAACTGTTCTAGATTACGACATGCGGTTCGCGGCGTTTTGCTCAGGAAATCACTGAGTATCTACCTAGCTATGTTTTATCTGTGAGTTACTATTGAAAAGTTTTTTATTTTAATTATTATTGGACTTTTTCAGAAAACTGCACCTTTTATTAAAAATTAGGGACATAATTTTGGATGTCGGTATCGGTAAAATTTTGAAAACTGGTTCGTTATCGGATCGGTAAAGTTGGCATCGGTGCAGGGCCGTAACAAAGTAGTTCGGCGCCCGGGGGCAAAGCACAGAAATGGCGCCCCTTCCCATACACTGCGAAAGTACAAAGGCGCCCCTTCCCGTACACCGCAAAAGTAGAAATGCTAACTATTGTATATCATCATCGTAGCACAGAAATCGCGTCCCTTCCCATACACCGCGAAAGTACAGAAATGGTGCCCCTTCCCATACACTGCGAAAGTAGAAATGCTAACTATTGTATATCATCATCGTAGAAGAATGTCCTACAGGAACAAATGACCTCGAGGCCAGCGTTTGTCACTATAAGAAGATAATTATTCGAATATTCGTTCAAAATTATTCGTTTTTATTTACTGTGTAGGTCCGTCTCGCTAGCGTTTTTAATTTTTTGGCGCCCCCAAACTCAAACCTGGGGGGGGCAGTTGCCCCCCCTGCCCCCCCGTACTTTACGGCCCTGCATCGGTGCAGCCTTATGGTTCATTGAAATGCCCATGTGAGTGTGGTTTGTTTGGGATCATAATGGTATGACAGTAATATTAATTTAGATATAAAATTAAATAAATGAATAGAAATAATTTGTCAGCCGAATCCATTTCTTCCCTAAATGATGCTCCTCTCGAATTGGACTGGATACAGAAAGACGTAGGTGCAGTGCAAGCAATATTTTACAGAAGAGGTAACTAAGCAAATGCTGGTCCACTGGCTGTTAGTGGCATTATTTCTCCTCCGGAAGGGGCGATTTAATGCTGACCAATTAAAATAAAGTATAATTGGTGTTTGTCATAGTTAACCGACTATTTAGGTTCCTTAAGCAAACTGTCACCAACAATGACATCTGCTGTAGATGTCTACCAGTCAGGAAAGTTAGGGAATTAACTAGTGGGTCAGAAAGTCAGGAATTTGAAAATTATCAATTTGAAACTTGTGATTTTATCGTTGGTAAGTGAGGACGATATTATTTTCTCTAGTGTTGATTAAATTTAATACTTCAAATTACATTGGGTGACACATCGTATCTGTTAATTTTGATTCAGTTTTTTCATTTGTTAGGCCTAGCTGAGCAACAACGTGCTATTTATCACATACTTTTTAGTACATTATGCGTTTTGAAGTGCTGCTCGTATGACAAGATAGTAAACACCTAGACCGATTCACAGCTGAATCTGTTAGCAGAGACGTGTTACTTTTTATATAATTATATATATTAATATTTTTAATATAGGTTAGGCCTACCTTTTTTGCACCCTTACTTCATGTCATGGAAAACAGTTATGCATGTTTCGCGGTGAATTTGAGTATAAATCTGGCTTCTGTTAATTTTTGTTGTTTGGTGAAAAACTGTAGCATGGGAATGCTGTGCAGAGGCAAAACATTTTTTTCTTCAAAAAAAACTCTCCTCCAAAACCCCTAGTTGGGAGTAGCCACTCAAGGTTTTCTTTAAAAACGTTAGTGAGTCAGGAAAAAGTCAGAAATTTTCAATGCGGTGTTTTGGTAGACACCCTTTTCTGGCGAGATCCTGGAAAAAGCAATTTTGATAGTCTGCTGCGTAGAGCCTGAAAATTGTTTGTAAGTTAACCTTGGAAATGATTTTGTCTGTTGTATACGAACCCTATTTTGAATTCTGAACGTATATAAAAATGTTCATTCTTGTGTTAAGAAATGGGGTTTAACAAATTTAAACTGAAAAATGGCCAAAATTTATATTTAATTATTATTTTCTATTTATTTTTTTAAATTAAGTATCTTGTCAAACTTGGGTATGTTGGTTGATAAAAAGGCTGTGCTGATGCCATTTTTATTGGTATCAATTTTGGGTGAGACTATTTAACCTGATACTGATCAATACGGTGCCTACACTTTTCATACCCTTACTAGTACTGGTGCGCTTATCCAGTGTAATAATTCTTAAAAAAATTTGTTAATGAATTTCATTACCAATAATATTATTATATATTATTATTTATTGCATTTCATACAGGAGAGGGGTACGGAAGTTTTAAAAACAAGACATGAGCTCAAGACGTGTATTAGTGTGGAGTTGAGTTGACTTGAATTTTCAGTAAGGTTTCAGATTATGTAAAGAGGTTTTCCCAACTTTGTTTAGGCTAATAGGGTGAAAAATTTCCATAGATCATGCACACCCTTAATGCAGTTCCACTGCAGTTACTGTATGCCAGATTGGCTGCATTATCGTAAGGGTGAACAGTTTAGTGGTTTCATTTAAGCAATGAGCATGGGGCAGAGAGACCAAAATGAGGAGAGCCAAACGCATCTGGGTGGAGTGTCCTGCAAGAAATGGTGCTCTGTGATGAATCTGTACCTGGTGAAACATGTAGTACAAGACTAGGAAATTTCAACAAAAAGTTACTTTCTAGTTGCCGTCGGAAATATCCATTAGGACCTTTACCTGTAAATTTGTCATTCTCTGTCTGAATGTGATTAACCCTAGAGATGAAAGTCTAAATGTAGCCAGCTAAACATAGCCAGCTGTCTTACCCCAGTGCTCATGCGCGCACCCCTCCTATAATAGTGCCTGTAACGAAAAGGACACCATCTTTCTTCCTCTAGTTGTCACTCTGTATTATTTTCCTGTAACAGTTTTCTGCATAGGCTAAGGGCGCCGAAAGCGTCGTCTTCTGCTACTGATTTGGTAACAACCGTGCCTCGTCCGCCCATCTTTGGGCCTACGACCGACCAGCACCTCGCCTGCTACCGCTGATGGGATCGCCGTCGCCGACATGCTCTATTTCGGGCGGCCTCCTCTCTAACCGAAAGCTGCCCTCCTTCCGTGCTTCACCGTACTTAATTGAGAAGAAGTTGTCGCCATCTACCGAGAGTTTTCGGCGCTGCCTTCCTTTCTTTTGCTCTGTCATGGTCCTTCCCTTTCGGCAAATAGGATGCAGTTTTTCCTGTTTGCAGCAAATGAACGTCCCACGTTGGACCTTGCCGCACTGTTGGGATGCTTTTGCGCTCGGACGATAGCGTCAATTATACGGCCATCACCTTCATGATAATGGCCGCTTCACTGCTAACGAACAAGATTAAGGAAATGTCAATATTACATAGCTGCTTCTGTCTGCGTCCAACTTCGATCTGTCAACACGACTTTGCAGTGTTTCATTCTGCTTTGCGGTACACAATGCTTTTCCCGGATCAGGCTTGATCTGTTGATGTATTTGTATTCTCTCTGGACTGCCGTCTATGACGATTGCACTATCACCATATCTGCCGTTGCGTACTACTGCTGTTTCCTCATTCATTCCCAGTACATTGCAAATCCCAGATCTGGATAGATAAGTTGATGCATTTGTATCTTCTTTTGAATCACCATCATTGAAGATTGCATCCTGCTGCTGTTACACTGCTTTGCTGCGCATTGCTCTCGACCAACCGTTGTCATCACATGCATCGCTTTTGCGAGACGTAATCTAAACCGTCTGTTTTCGCATTCCCAAAAGCAGCTACGAACCCGACGACAAATGAATCGTTGCGTCTCCTAGCCGTTTTTTTCCCGCTCCATCACCGCTGCCCGATTCGAACCTTGGGGGCCCTTCTGTTCGATGGCCCCTATCTGCCACAAGTTTGATGCCTCTTTCTCCACTACTCGCCGGAGGCTCGCAACCCATTGCCCCCACACTCCACTATCAGCCTACGCACGAAAGCTGCTTTGACGCCTTAGCCGACTGTCCCTTTGGGGATGTTTACGTATTACGTCATTAGAAGGGGGGGGGGTTCCTCCGCCTGGAACGAGTGATGGGGAGGGGGGTGGCCAGTTAATGACGTAAGCATCGTTAACCCAGTAAAAAAGTAAAAAACTGCAAAAAAAAGTCAGAAAAACGCAAGGAAAAACCCCCCTCTTGGAGGGGGACAAGTTAGAAATGACGTAATACTGGAGGGGGGTGGTTTGAGCTATTGATGATGGGGGGGGATTGAAAATGGCCAATTTTTTGATGACGTAATACTTGAACGACCCCTTTCGATCCTCCCAAAAATCGTGTTTTCTTTGACTCGCCACATTTGTTCGCCCACAGGCACTCATCACGGTCGACCTCAAAGGGTCCCCTTCGGTCAGTTCTCGTTCACCGTCGCTTTCTCAGGTCTGCTGGCCGCCTTTCGGACGATGCACTTGCTGTTTTGCTACCCTTCTGGCTACATCCATCTTCACCGTCAGCTCTCTCTTTGGCATACGGCCTTTCTCCCCGTCCAAAAGCTGCTTGTTCCTCCGAAAGGCTTGCTTTTCGGTCCCCTGCGTTAGCATTTTACGGCTCTGCCTCATGCGACAGGGGCCCACCGACAATTGCTTAGCACCATCGACCGTGCCATTTCTCCAGTAGCCGCCACCTTTTCACCCTTCCGGGTTCATTGCCATGAGGATGTTTTGGTTGCCCAAGTAAATTAACTCTGCCTCAGCATCGATTAACTCTGTTAGACATAAAGGTTCTTTTGTGTTAGGTATTACTAGCACGTTCAGGACCAATGCTTTCCTGAATCAAGTCTGATCCATTTCTGCATTTATTTTGCTCCTAACATTTCCTTGGTAGTCGACCTATATTTGGCCATTGAGGAATTTAACATTCAGAAAGCACAACATTTTCCAACAACAACATTGTTGAGCTGGGAAGGTCCAATCACAATTTTTAGGGCCACTTCTGGGCCCCAAATTCTTCTTCTACAAGAATGGTGTTGAACGCCGAAGAAGCCGATCTACGAGAGGAAGGCGGAACGAACTCCACGCAATTACGTCAGAGATTTTCCACTAAGCATTCACATGGAAACAACAATTCTGTCTCTGCACATTGCAGGTAGTCGCAAGGTGATCAGACTCCTCTCCCGACGTCACCAACCTCCATTAGCTGAATAGACTCTAAAAAAAAAAAAAAACTCTCACTAGTAAATATGTGTTCAACCTATGGGGCTCCCCGTGGTAGACCTTATTTGCCATGAAGCACAAGGCACTTCATCAGCCCGGTCCCGGACGAGCTGGCATGAGCAGTAGACGCTCATGCTCACCCTTGGACGAACCTCTTCAGCTATCTCTTTCCTCCGTTCAAGCTGATACCTCGGAAACTATTGGAAGAAACAGTCAGCCCAAGGTGTATCCCTACTAAGACCTCTGAACTGGCCATCAGCAACGTGTTTTCCTCAACCCCCGAGTTGCTGATCGACAACTCAAGAAACCTACCAGACATTCCAAACCTTATGCCAGAAACAAAGGAAGTCATTTCCACCCGAACAACAGCCCTCTTGGATCGACACAGGTGGCTACTGTCATTGAACTCCTAACAGAGGCAGGAATTCTTGGAAAACAAGCAATTAAATCACTAGTCAGGCAATCCGAATATTCACTAGCAAGATCTACGACTGCCACTGGAAGACATGGTTTCACTGGTGTCACACTGGTTCCACAGCGTCCCCCTCAACACGTACTTAGTCCTCTTTAATAAGCTCTCGACGAGGGACTTACAGGCTCAACAACACTGGTTTACCTCTCAGCCTTAAACACTACTTCCAAGCCATGGGGCAAGTCAGACCTCCTTAAGGATTTCCAGATCTCAACACTCATCTAATCATTCAAAGTTAAGAGGCCACGAACACGTCGGCTCTTCCCAGACTGGGACCTCGCCATCGTCCTAGACTCACTAATGAAGACATCTTGTGAACCTCTTTCAAACTGTGCTGCCTTCTTCATTTAACTCTTATAACAGTTTTCTCACTCACATTCGCTTCACGCCTACGCTACAGCAAAATTCAAGCGCTCTCATTGGACCCGGCTTTTT
>JAHWFP010001932.1:0-30972 GCA_023313725.1 Lithobius niger | reverse complement strand
GGTGCCTGATGACGACTACTGTTAGTAGTTGAAAATTTGCAGTTAGTAGACTATCTTCGTTGTGAAAGTGTGCGTTTTTGTGAGTCTCGTGTGACATTTTTCAATCATTTTGAGATTGTGCGTATTATTGTCCGATTTCCTTCAAATTTGGAACGGAGACGAAATAGTTGATACCAAGTGAAACTGTGAATGTGCTGTCGTCACTAGTAGTTGCTAATGGCCGCCATATTACGCTAATGGCCGCCATTCGTATAAAGATGATCCAAAATTCTAACGCATCAAAAGACAAATACCAAACTTTACTAGAAAATTGTATTCTAAAAGTTCTTTAAAGGACATTTCAGGAACAAAGAAAACCTGATACAACCGTGCATATACACATTCTGTTCAAAAAGACTAGAACTATGCTAAAACCACCGGTTAGTAAGGGTCTAATGCTTAACAGCTACTTACTGACAAACATTTACAGCTAGACCGTTACAGTCAAGGCTTGTCCGTGTTCCTTCTATAGTCCGTTTGACGTTATGTTTGCAGGAAACTGACTGTATGACGCCATGTTTCCTTGCACTACGAGTTCAAAAACATGTAGATATCACACTTGTAGACTCTACAGTTATTGTTAAGGGCGCGTTTACGAAGCGACTCGCCTTTGCATTCTCGCAGCTAGAACTCAATCGCGATGGCAAAGGTGACATTGCCATGGTAACAATGCTAAATGGATTAGCTAAATCCGACATCGTTTGAGTAAATATTTGCAGTCTTATAATCCGTGCCAATAATATAAAGAATTCCTCATGACGAAACAATTTTCCCAAACACTTCTAACTCACATTATGTGCAGTTTTCGTTGCGAGGCGGCAGACATAAAACCGCCGCCATGTTGGAATTTGAGGTGATTTCTAGCTTCTAGCTGCGAGAATGCAAAAGCGAGTGGTTGCATAAACGTCCCCTAAGAGTCTAGAGTGGGATACTTTACGTGTTTTTTGCACTCTTAGTGGAAGGAAACGTCGCATCATACAGTTAGTTTCCTGTGAACATAATGTGCAACAAGCTATAGGTTTTGACTTTTAGACCCACACTCTTAATATTTAACGTTCCTTTTTTGTTTATTAATATTTAATGCACGGCGGTGACGTCACGCCAACACATCCCAATGCTAAAAGTGTAGCCGTTATATACGGTTAATCTGAAAACCCACACACGTGACCGTGGGTTAATTTTGATAACCCACACTTTTTCGATAACCCACACTTTTTTTTGATAATCTAACACTTTTTCCGCGCTCCACACAACCACTGCTCTACCACGTGACATACTTTGGAAAACTACAGTACGCAAAACAAATTCAACCAACATAAATAAGCACATTTGCAACCTGCGACATTTATCGTACTAACACGAAAAAAAAAAACCTCGCGTAGGCTACTATGCTATGATCCTACCCGTGCAGGAATGGTCCAATGCTCCAACCCATCACTCCGACAGTACTAAAACTAGGCTACCGACACTTGTAAACACACCTAAATACACCTAAAAACATACGATACTCAAGCGAACAGCACATTTATAACCTGGACATTTTACGCACTAACACGAAAAAAAAAGAACCTCGCGTACGATGCTAGCCCCCTCCCCACCCCCACCCACGAATGAATAGTCCAAGCCGAACCCCCCCGACAACCTTTCGTTCCGACGGTACGAAAACTAGCCTACTGATACCTTCTAAACACACTTAAAAACCTACGAGACTCAAGCGAATAGCGCATTTTATACGCTATATCTTATTTAAACTAATAAAGTAGAAAAAATACGGTTTTACCTTAAACACAAATGTCGGTGACTGGGACTGGATATAGGGACGTCCTCGCGTACGGGAAACTTTCGCAGACAGGAAGTTTAAACCGGAAGTTTGAGTTCAGGAATTTACGTCATAATTCACAAATAGAATTTTCAAATAAATTTTTTTTTAATCTCAAATAACTAGACATGTTGGCTCGACGTCACAACTTAGCATTAAAACACATATCCGTGAATTAGACCGGGTTATCCCGAAATAATTGCTCGCCTGCTCGAAACGGAACAGTCCAAAGATCTAGGGGTAGCAAAATCGAACTCGCGCTCGCGCGATTTCGCAACCCCTCGATCTTTGGACTGTTCCGTTTCTCGCAGACGAGCAATTATTTCGGGATAACCCGGTCTACTTCACGGATATCTATTACATAATGACTTGACTTGAACAGTTAACGCCAACGATAAGACGCCAACGAAAGCCAATAATCTGAACTTGATGGGCAAAACGCTAGCACGCTTCTTGATTTTCTGAGCATAAATATTTGTTATAATAATAAAACGATATCTAGAAACCGGGTAGTGTGTCGCCGCTAAGTGACAGTAGATCATCCCATTGTAGACATCCGCTTGTTAAAAAATTGATTGTTAATGATAAAAAGGCGGCCTCACCAGCAGACATGTGTCTGTTAACTGTAAGCAACTAAAAGCATATTTTGGCATGTTGAGGATAAATCCCAATGCAACAGAAATCTTTCAAATTGTGGAAAATGTAAGGAAAAGGTGCAGGTATAAAGAAAAAATGAAAGTTAAAGGCTAAGTGTCCACCATACGTAGAGAGAAAGATGCGTCAATAACATTGTTTTTATGTTACTGACTAGCTAGTAACTAGTAAGTAGCTAGTAACGCTGGCCCCGTGTTAAATCCAATAGACGCACTGCTCATGGCTAGCGCAAAATTGCGAAGGTCTACGGAGCTGAACTTTTGCACACGGATGCATGGTGATCTAAGGATGGTCCGTTTGTTGGTTTGGGGGTTGTAGGGGTCAGGACAAACGCGTGGGAGGGTTTTGAAATTCGCCATCAGCGAATTTAAATTTCATTTCTTTTCCAAGTTGCAACCAAAGATTTTAAGCAACAATGGCTTGAACAATCAACACTGGTCCTTAGATGTATTTAAAAAACCTGTATAAACTAAAAACTGAACTGTACCGAAGCACAAAATAAGGAAACATTAACGATGCCGTGGATTGCGTAAGAATAAAAGGCTGCACGTTAGATGATGGTTACGCAACAATACGAGCATCCACGAGCTAACCGATTTTTGTTAATAACCCAAAAATTAAATGCTTCGCGTTCTGCTGTTTTAGTAACAGCGACCTTCGGGGGTTTCTGCATGACTAAATGTGAGCGAAATCTTGAGGGGAAGGTGCAGGGATAAACAAAACAACTGAAGGAGATGCACTGATTAAGTGAGCGAAGCTAACGAAGTCAGCGATTGTTCGCTAGTATCTGCAAAAATGGGATTGAAGCAACTTAAGCATGTGAAGAATGGTCATACAATAAACTAAGCAGTGTCAATTTGGCTAATCTAACGGCTAATTGGCAATGGTAAATTTGAAAATTATTAGTGTGAAAATTTATAGAAATAAAATTACTCTAGAAAAAAGGTACAGATGAGATAAGACGGTGTAACCTTATGTACTTTCACAGTCCTATGCCAAGTTGTGATATCCACCCAAAACCAAAACTGGTATAAAAACCCGCCAAGTTTCCAAAAAGGATCGGCCTTTGAAGGTAGAGACATCATTCAACCAGGGAAAGGCCGCCAAGGTCAATCCTATTAGCTAGGTTAATCGCACCAAATAATACTTTGGACGTTAAATAAAAACTTAAAGATTGCTACAGCGAGTAGCAATCTTCAAGTTTTCATTTCCTTTCGAACTATAAGTCGGTGCGATTAACTTGGCTAATAGGATTGACCTTGGCGGCCTTTTCCTGGTAGAATGATATCACTACCTTCAAAGGCCGATCCTTTTTGGAAACTCTGCTGGTTGTTATACCAGTTTTGGTTTTGGGTGGATCAAGCTTACACTGCAATGCACACACCTCTTCAGACTATAGATAGAGGGCAAATCAAAACAAAACAAAACACAAAACTATTTAGTCTAACGAGTTAGGATAATTGTTTGCAACGAGGCACGAGTTCCTGTAGGAAAACTGCATACATGACCGTGGGTAAGATGCCTCAGTTTGGGTTCCTGCTCCCTAAAAACAACAACAATAGGGCCGTCAGTGAAAACGTTGCATAGAAAGCGTAAATAAGAACCGTTGTCGCGAATTGATGTTGAACTGGTTGCTCCTTAATTCAACAAAACACTTTAATAATAAGCCTTTCAATTACATCGCTATAAGCCCTTGCCGTTTTAAATAGAATGTCAGGTCGCATTTGTCGAACCGGCGGACACTTGGTTTCTAGTCATCGGAGACGCAAACTACTGGGGCTGTGCTGGCTCGCCTTGCTCGCAATTGCCGGTTACACTTTACAAAGCTCGCGTTGCGTGTTGGAACTGTAGCCGGCCACCAAGTAAACACTAGACAGGACAGGGTTAAATAAAGAGTCGTCTGACAACTAAAAATGTTTCATACATGTGGGGGGATTTGCCCGATGCGGTCACGCTCTTTACCCCCTCCTCATCTGTTTTTTTTTTTGCTGCTTTTTTTTGTCTCTCTTTCAGTTTTATTTGCAGAGGGTTAAGGTAGGTAGCAATTGCTGGCGCTCTTCATCCGTATTCATCCTAAAGCTTTTCCCATCGTTCTCCTTCTGTGGGCAGTGGCGCCCCTTAGTGGAAACGAATGAAACTACACACGATCGATCGCTAGCTAAAGACACGAGTTGCGGACCAATTTCGTTGTCTTTTTTAAAACTTTGGTTGTCTACCTTTCATGAAATGAAAATCGTAGTTTTACTTTTTCAAATCCTTCTTATCCACCCCACCCGAAGTAAAAAAAGAATAGAGCGGCAAAGAGCGGCATAAACTGTAGTATTGTAAAGTTTTCCAACTTTCTGAGCTGTAAGAATTGTCAAATTTTTTTATTTATCATTATTTTTTGTAACACTATCTATGTCTTCAACAGTCATTTTTTTTTTCAGGTTAACGTAACTTTAGATTTTTTTTTTTTGTAATTGTTCTTAGCTCAGAAGATACCTGGGTTGTTTTGTTTTAAAAAAAAATTATTCCACTCTCTAACACGTTTTTTTTTTAAGCGAAACATTGCATTAGTAAATTATTATTGCATTATGTAGCTTTGGACAAGTTTTGAACTCAGACGTACGAAATAAAAGATATTACATTTTTACTGCAAGTTTTCAAAACCGAATACAGCGTCGTACACACAATATTTATCAAACAGGTGTGTCGAAAACTCGAAACATGCTCGTCCAACAAGTAATGTTCCAACATCGTTGACCCGTCATGGATTGTGACATCATCAAAAGCCAACTTGGTATGGTTAGTATGAGTCAGGTGTTTCTTGCTAGTTCGATGGAAGAATGTGTATCAGTGACACTTCTATAGACCTCAGCATATAAAATCTTTTACTTTAAAAGAAATCAATTCTAAGATTTATCTTAGCCGTAAAGAACTGAAAACTAAATTAAAACACATTTTAATCTCGTCAAAACTTCACAAAAGATCATATATCAATTTCAGAATTTTTCTATGTCCGTGCCTTTATAAATTTATATAGTTTTAGCGTAAATAATTTTGATTTTGATTTTTGTTTTTATAATTTTTATGTGTAAATATTCTATTTTTTTATTTACGCGTGCATGCTTTTATAACAAGCACAAAAAACAAGCACAAGGAAAGAGAAGCTTGATTTCAAGTGGTCAAATGCTTTTATGAATTTATACATTTTTTGTGTAAATAGTTTTAATTTTATCATTTTTAAGTGTAAATATTCTTCTCATGTCTAGCAGTTTGCTGTACGTATATTCTTATGTTAATCATTACTACGAATTACGTCTTTATGATTTTCCTTTCAAAATTGTCTACACAAACATAATAATGTGGGGCAAACGATGTTGGAACGTTATTTGTTGGCGGGCGTGTTTCTAGTTTTCGGCATACTTGTATGCTAAATATTGTGCATGCGACGCTGTTTTGGGTTTTAAAAAAGTTACAGTAAAAATGTTACATGTTTTACCACGTACGTCTGAGTTCAAAACTTGCCAAACCTACATAATGCAATGTTTCGCATAAAAAAAATGTGTAAAAGAGTGGAATAATTTTTTTTATTCAAAATCACCCAGGTATCATGGGCTAAGAACAATTACAAAAAAAACAATAAAGTTACCTTAATCTAAAAATAAAAAAAAATGATTGTTGAAGACATAGTGTTAAAAAAATGATAAATAAATAAAATAGACAAAAAAAACATACTTACTTAGCAGCTAACTGTACAGTTTTCAAATAGACCTGTATTTTCTCAAACATAAGCTCTTATGAGTTTCGTGCATTATCAAGCTGAATAATAACTTATAAGATATTAATATTTTCTAAGATACCAATAAAACGGTATGAGTTTATTTATTTACTTTGCTATATCTTTACCCTAGTCAGTTAAGTTCCCCAACAAAATTAATTTATGCCCATGTTAAATAAGGATCACGTTAAGTATTATCCGCTCTTACATTGCGTAACGAACTACTTTTCATTTGTTACTGCTAACTCGCCTGGTTCGCTTGTGATGATATGACAATCGATGCTGGTGAAACGATACTAACATGTCGCCTGTTCGATGGGCGTCTAGTTTTCGGTTTACCTGTCTGGTTAATAAATATTATGCATGAGACCTTGTTTTGGGTTTTAAAAAAGCTTACGGTAAAAATGTTACACTTATCTTTTACTTCACACGTCTGAATTCAAATGCTTACCAAATAAAACTATTTTAACCCTGTAAACGGTAATTTGTTTGTTTATAGTACGGTATAGGCCTATGTTTTTGTTTTGTTTTACATTTTCTGTTAGGATTTTGCAGGCAACGCTCTGGTTTTCAACGCGTTAATTAATTGATTTAATTTTTTTTTACGTTGGAATTACGCTTTGTACCATTATTTCTTTCTTTCTGCATCCATATATTAACGATTCTGTTCTATGGTTGCATTAATGTGCGATTTCAACACATAAATCGCCGCCCAAGTAAAAATTCACAACGACGAGTATCTCCATCGCAATCGATAGGTCGTGGTAAAGCACTGTCATGATAATTTTTTTTTCTTTCCACAAAATGCGCACTGTTACGAGTGAAGGTATTAATGTTACGCTACGTTAATGTTAGGTTAATGTTGCGTTAATGTTAGTGTTACGAGTGAAGCTGAAGGTGTTAATAAACGCCGCAGCACTTCGGTCAGGGTTGTAGTCATATTTATTCTTCATTTTGGAGTGAGATTTTCCTGAGCACTTGGTGCTTGAACCAATACTTAACTGACTCCATTGCTGGATTACCTCTTGTGACGTCACTTCCTTTACAACTGCACGCAACCGCTGCTCTGTATCAGTGGCGCGTTCCACTAACCAAACACTGTAACGCTGTATCAGTAGGCACCATTACGGCATCATTTTCGACTCGCACTGTAAAGACCACACTGACCTTTTTTGGTTTGTAATTGTAGAAATCAAAGCTGTAGTCGTCACTGTTTAGTGGCCGACATGCAAACCACAGAAGTGTTTGTTTTCATTCTAGTTATGACCATATTAGGGTAATGACGTCACCTTCGTAAATCCTCGGACGTTTACGGAGAGACGAAGATATTTACATTTAACTTGGAAAATGATCGTCACGAATATGATGCTTTAGCCTACTTAAAGGTGCCTTTTCACCATTTCGATAGCGTTGCCCATATTCTAAACACAGCATCCACGTTTCAGATTCTCCGTCCTCCAATAGGCTGATGTAGGTCACGTGATCCCGTTTTAGTTATGAAACTCGCAATGCTGCTGCGAATAGTGTTGTTCCATGTTTAATTTACTGCTATTTTCTTTATATTGCTCGAAGATTCTACGGTGCTGCATCTAGGCGTTGAAAAGGTGAAAAGGCGTCTTTAATTATCAGTGCTGAAGCAAACGGAGTTTAGAAAGATTGACGAAATGCGATGGGACGAGTATTGCTACGCGAAATAAACGAAAACATCACAAATTCCATGCCTCGTAGCAAACTGAAGAGCCGAATTTACGTCTTAAAACCATTAAAAATAGTTTTAAAAATATTAAGAAATTTAACGGTTAAAAATGAATAAATATTTCCTATTCGTAAATAAAATCTGATGTAAAGTCTAGTAAGAATCATTTTTTTTTTTAAATCAAAAATTCTCACACCGAATGCCACGCATGCTTTTATGGAATCCATTATACTATATATGTGCTATATTTTAGCACGGTCGAGATAAATTGCTGGAAAGGAGTCAAATGCATAAATTATCGATTTCATAAAAGCACACGTGGTATATATTGCAGCCGTGAAGATGTTTCTTACATTAAAACAATGATTTCAAAAATACCTAACAATCGATTTGGGCAATTGTAGGTCGATTCCTCAGCGTCTTGACGTCAGAGCGAGTCGAGACAAAGACTTTCCACCCGTATGAAAGAAAGGGCGGGCACTATTTCTCATGACTTTCTTTCGAATGGAATTAGTTTGGAGACTGTCAGCCTTATACTTTGTTGTATAAATGAGTGGAAGAAAAAAAAAGTTCTCAAAATAACAAACGAGTTGAGCACTTTTTCTGGCCGGTTCTTACTTCTTGCACCCCCCTTTGGGTGCGGTGTTGGTTTTGCCATTTTGGGGAGTTGAAGCTGGTCACTAAGCTAGATCATTGGGCATTATCATAAACTCACCGAACAGCTCACCGACCGATGACACAAAAAACCAACCGCTTCCACCAAAAGTGACGTCACGCTTAAGTCTTTTATAAACGACCATTGCCTAACTATAGATTATACACTCTAGTATGGAGGCCAAGAAGCAAAGTTGCTTTCCCTCCTTGTTTGTTTGTTTGTGATCTTTAGGTCACCACTGAGAAAGATTGAACAGCTACTTAGCTCGGCTGGAGCCTGTAGCCAGTACCCGCCTCGGTAGCGCAGTGGTTAGAGCGCCCGGCTAGTAAACGGGATGTCTTGGGTTCGAGTACCAGTCGGGGCAGTAGTCTTTTCTTTCTTTCTCAGACTAGTGTATTGTGTTTTCTCACAAGGACAGTCTTTAATGCAGACTGCTTGCTTCAGAAACGGAGAAATTAATAATTTAAGTTTTGCTGGAGAGAGGACTTCAATCATATATATATATACACTCGCCGTGTATGATATTGTTTAGCTGCTGATCGTGACGTTGATGTGGCCACATTGTTTCCTCTTTGAAGTAGGCCTTGATCCTTTTACGGATGAAGCCCGTAATCAAGAGCTGCATGTGGCCATTGTTACGTGTTCATTGTTGTGTAGTTTATTGTTAAAAGTAAACATGTCCGTACTTCATATCTGTTAACAACAATGTCCATATCTTGGGATGGGAACGACATGGAGGCGGTCACCTAGAAATTCGCAGTAGAATGTTCAGTCCAAATTTCACAATGCTAAATGTTTTATTCCCGAGATTTTGATGAGACAACTGTATATACAAAGCAACAAACTAATTTGAGAAATGTAGTTTAAATTCCAACATATCATCAGCCCGGCTCTCACTGTTAAACCTGTTAAATGCATATTTGTGATTGCTGATTCCTTCAGCGAACAAGGGAAAATCGTACCCCCTTTTTTCCGAAAACGAAGCGCTTGGTTAAGTAAAAGCTCACGGAGAGTTTAAATGTGTTCGATTTGTCGGTCAGTGAGAATAACAGCCAAGTTGGAAACTATTCTGCAGAGAACGGTGAAGATATCGCATCGCCAGTCACAAAGGTAAATTAAGTAAGCCTAATGGCCGGGTTTTAGCAATTTTCCAAAGGGCTTCACTTAATTAATTTTACTGCACGCTCTACATTTGTTGTAATGAATTTTAAAGTTTGAAAGGATTTACGAACATTGCCTGATTACTCCTAATTCAAAATTTGTTGATGTTAGCGTAGTAATGTAGTTTATAAAAGCGTACTATATATTACTGACTCGTATAGTAAACGTGCTTATCATAAATGGCGATAGCCGTGTATGATTGAAGTCCTCTTTCCAGCAAAACTAAAACTATTAATTTCTCCGTTCCTATTCGATACCAACTTTTATGCAATTCCATGCATGAAGAAATGTACGAGTACTTGGGCGTCAGATGTCATAGGCGTCTTGGTCCCGGCTGTACATCTCTGGCTTCTTACAGATCCGGGTTCCATCCTGGTATGGGAAGTGTATATGTTGTACGGGGTTTTCTCCGATTGTTCCCACCTGTTGCACGAGGGTTTCCTCCGGGTACTCCGGTTTCCTCCCTTCTGTGGTAAAAAAAACAACTGTTTACGATGGTGGTTCCTTCCACTTAACATCTGCTGCTCGGGCCTTCCAAAACCTGCATAGCTTACTGGCCGACAACGTCTAATCTAATCTAATCTAATCTAATCTAATCTAATCTACGGAGCCACATGTAAATTTGAAAACTGTTCACTTGTTGTTGTTGTTGTTCTTCTTCTTCTTCTTGTGTGACACGGTTTCAGAAAAAAGATACTGCACCTACCTAAAATCTGAAACATGATCTAAGCCAGAAATTTCCCTTGGCTTCATCCTCAGAGAAACCACTTTTTCAATTATTGGTCGAGCCATTCCGGAGTTACGGGTCCCTGAACCATCATTTTGACTGTTTTACATTGTTTTAACCAGGGAGCTTGAATTATAAGTCCTCTCTCCAGCAAAACTAAAACTATTAATTTCTCCGTTTCTATTCAATATATTTCGACCAAACTTGGCCAGGTAGTAGATAGCAACTTTTCCAAACTTTACACCAACTTTTATGCAATTCCGTGCAAGAGTAAACGTAGGAAGCCACACGTAAATTTGAAAACTGTTCACTTGTTGTTGGTGTTCTTTTTCTTGTTCTTGTTCTTATGCTTGTTCTTCTTGGCTGACACGATTTCTGAAAAAAACTACTGCATCTACCTAAAATCTGAAACATGATCTGAGCCAGAAATTTCCCTGGGCTTCAACCTTACAGGAACCACTTTTTCAATTGGTCGATCCATTCCGGAGTTACGGGACCCCAAACGATCATTTTGATTGTTTTAACCATTGTATTTAGGGAACAATGCCACTCAGCAGTCTCCAGATCCATTCTTCGTGCATGCAACAATAGACTGCATGCATAAACCTTTATAGGGCGACACCATAGCCGTAAAAAAGGTACACGGATTACACACAAAAACGTCAAGTGTGCCGTAAAAAAGGGGGTTATATGATTGAAGTTTCATTCTACTTGTTAAAATGTACACGAATGAAAATTGGTGATTTTTAATTGAAATAATCAAATGTACAATTCAGAAAATTGCATCTGTTTAAGTGCTATTGTGCTTTACCAATCATATACGTTACGTAAAGCACAACAGCAGTTAAACAGTTTTCAAACAATTTTCTGAATTGTACCATTGATTATTTCAATTAAAAATCATCAATTTTTATCCGTGTACATTTTAACAAGTAAAATGAAACTTCAATCATATAAACCGCTTTTTTTACGGCTCACTTGACGTTTTTGTTTGTAATACTTAGCTTTGATCAAAGCTACGTATAATCCAAGCTCCCTGGTTTTAACCTTTGTCATTAGGGAACAATGCCACTCAGCAAACTCCAGATCCATTCTTCATGCACGTGTTATGTCTTTGCTTAAACGTTGATTGTTTCCGCTAAGCGCATATAGATTTAAATCATACTATACCACGCGCCATGGCTGTTTGCTGTGACGTGCATATCACGTGACTGGGCTAGTCCAATCAGACGGCCAAACAGCCGTTGTTCTTGTTCGTCATTGGCTAACTCATGGTGACGTCACAGCAAACAGCCATTGCGCATGGTTTAAGCTACGTTGTTAATTTCTCGAAATTGGCAGCTAGAAACGATAGAATGGCGTATTTATTTCGTAGATGCAGGCTTTCAGAGCTGAGTTGAATTGTTTCAAAGTGGCCAGCAACAATCAACTGCATACATAAACCTTTGTAGCACGACGCCATAGCCGTAAAAAGGTACACGGATTACAAACAAAAACGTCAAGTGTGCCGTAAAAAAGGGAATTATATGATTGAAGTTACATTTTACTTGGTAAAAGGTACACGATTAGAAATTGATGATTTTTAATTGAAATAATCAAATGTACAATTGATAAAATTACATCTGTTTAAGTGCTGTTGTGCTTTACGAATCATATATTTAAAACGTAAAGCACAACAGCACAACAGATGCAATTTTCTCAATTGCACATTTTATTATTTCAATTAAAAATCATCAATTTTTATCCGTGTACATTTTAACAAGTAAAGTGAAACTTCAATCATATAACCCCGTTTTGTATGGCACACTTGACGTTTTTATTTGGGATCAGATAAAGTTGTGTTACCTCAGTTGTGTTGTGGTTGTGTATTCATAAACCAACTACATTTACAGGGAAGGATTTACAAGGCAGGAATTAAAAAATGTAATAAATTATAATTTTATTAGAAGCAGCGTAATCAATCATGCGTTTTTACAAACGTTTCATAATGGTTGCCCAATAAATTCCTCGAGAATATGTGAAAAAAAGATTTTTTTTCTACGTCGTAAACGGCAGTGATGTGCTTCAACTTCTGGGTCCCCGCCCATGACCCCATGGGGCAGCTAGCAGCAATTTTTCCCATCAGACCCAGTAGCTGGCTTGTTCGCCCCTCTCTGAATGGCGTCATATAGTGACGTCAATCAGCAGTAGCCGATCACTGCTCAGAACACATTTTTGTCCTTCTTAACTATCTTTTTTTTCTACCGACCTCATCCTTTAAAGGTACATTCATCGTTGTTGGCTTTCCTGTATGACTCAGTTTTGCGACATTAGTTCAAACGTATGTAAATGTTGCCAACACGTTCGTTTTCATGCTTACTTTCGTACGAGATGATTTTGCGACATTAACTCTAACCTGTGTCAATGTTGCAAACGCTAATCTCAACGGATCGCACGACATACCGGAAGGATTTATGTCCCTTTAACTACCTTCCACCACGGAAAGAAAATCGCAATGGATTCCGCACTGCCTTAAGGTCGTGTGGAGCTAAATAATAATAGTTTCCTAGTAATTGGGTCTAAAAAAAAATTGTCTCTTTTTCCTTATTGCGCATCGCTCGTCATTTTACACGGTTGCTACTTTACTCAAGCTATTAAATACTACTAAGCGTGCAGGAATAGCGCTTACATCATTACTTTAAGGTAAGACTAGATGAACAAAGTTTATTGCGAATCTGAGAAGTATCTCTGTCTGTCACCTAGTCCGTCGTCTTACGGTGCCGAAAAGGATATACATCTCAATTTCTGAGAAGGAGATGGCTCCAACCCTGAAACTCAATCCATTGTCCGTTCTGATATTCTAAACCTCTTGTTCCATTCTGCCCATTGTCTTCATTGCTTCTGTTTAAGAAACGCTCCTCTTACATCAAAGTGCATCTCTTCGTTTCCTGTCTGGTGTCAAAGGCGAAACCAGTAAGGCACAACATTATCGGAAAAAAAATTAAAGCTGTCCTTAACTACGTAACTCAATTCCAACAGACATAATCCTTTCAGCCTTCTATTTCACGGGTTGGAGGGGAAAAAATGGGTATTAAAAAACCCGGCAGAATCAGGCTTCCTTCAATGGATATTTTATAAATTATCGTACTCTAAATTTTCGTGAGGCTACAAAATCAAATACAATTCATTAAGTTTACTACAAGAAAAAAGTTTACTGTAGGAAAAATACTCGACGGGCCCATTATTTAAAGTCCCATTTCTACTAAAAAATCCGTTGAAGCTATCGGAGATTTGGACCAGTGACGGCGCTTCGGGGAGGCCTAGGGGCGGGGAGAGGGGGGAGGCACGTGCCCCTCATATTAGAGTCGTGCTTCCCTGGGTGTCCCCCCCCCCCTCCTAGAAAAATTAGTGTTCAGGCAAAACCGCAAGCCAAAACGGTATTCATGCTGACGTTAAAAAAGCAAGTAACGAGCTTGTTGGATTTTCTTCTTATTCAATCATAGTCGAAACTACACAAATATTTATTTGTTACTTTATAAAATCCCTCGTACCCCCTCCCCCCTCAGGTTAGTTTTCTCTAGGTAGGCCTATTCGTACAGGCATTTTTTGATGATTTTATTAATTGGTAAAACTTCGAATTACCCCTGTTACTCTGAGAAAGCTGATGAAAATGTGTACCCCCCTCCCTCGAAAAATATTCCTAGTGCCGCAACTGATCTGGACCTGAGCTGAAAATGAGACTTTGGCTTCTATACCATTAATTAATTCTTCTTGTTCCGGCAACACATTTTTAAATCGCTGCTCTACAGACCGAGGTATGTTCACTTTATGTATTTACAGCGACCGGCGCGCACAGCGCACACGTTCGGGAGGGGAATTGGGAGGGGATGGGGGGAAGAATGGTAGGACAACGCTCCTGCCCTATTAGAAAAATGCCCTTTTTGTTTGTTAAAAACAATGATTATTTAATTTTGCTGACTTTCCCAGTAAAACCAAGCAAGCGATGTCAGCAAATTGTACAGTGAGTCTCAGATGCCTGCAAAGACATCTTAACATCGTGACCTAAATAATTGTGTTCGTGTGCCCTTAAAATGTCTGCTCACAAAACTGCCATTGTGCCCTTTTGCCAAAGGTTTGCCCTTTCGCAGGTCTGTGCCCGCCAATGTAATGCGAACGGCCGCACAACAACAACAATAACAAGACGACTATATCGTGAGTATTTTGACGACAAACACGATACCTTTAATTCCTACGGGAGTTAGTAGGCTATGACAAGAGAAAAAAAAGAAAAAATCAATGAAATCGGTCCGTCGCCAGATGTGCGTGTTAAAAAACAAACAAACTTCAGTGACATAGAGAGGTAGACATTTTTTTTCTCCGTTATATTCATGTATTAACAGTAAAAGTCGTAAATAACACCTGTTCAACTTGGCCAATAAAGCGGATGATTGAGGCTAGACTTGTTAGAGTCAACTTCCTTTTAAAAGCAGGCTGCCCCACCATTACAATTCTGCTTTCATTTTGGACGGAAACACAACGGAGACGAGTGTCATTTAGACATGTAACTAAATACAAACACTCAATTTATAAAAGGCACGAACTGCCTTTCCCCCCTACCCCCACAATATTTGAACAAAAAAAAATGATTACAAGCAAAAAACGTCAAATGTACCGTAAAAAAGGGTTGTATGATTGACGTTTCGCTTTACTTGTTAAAAGGGACACGGATAAAAAATTAAGATTTTTAGTTTAAATAACGAAATGTATAATTGAGAAAATTGCATCTGTTGAAGTGATGCTGTGCTTTACGAATTAAAAATATTCTTAAAGCACAACATCCCTTAAACTGATGCAAATTTTCTCAATTGTACATTTCAAGCGATTAATTAAGTAAAAAATTCTAAATTTTTATTCGTGTATCTTTTAACAAGTAAAGTGAAACTTCACTCATATTAAATGAACAAAAAAATATTAGTGCTTGTATCCCTAAACTCACAGCTGTGAAAGGACACGAATAAAAAAGGATTAGAGTTCACTCAAACGCAACGAACTATAATTTGAACTCCAATTCCAGGGAACAAGGACTGTTATCAAGTGAACGCAGATTGTGTTTGAAATGTTTTGTGTTTGTGTGTATGTGTGTGCTTAATTTGTGTATTATACAGGTTTATTTATATTTGTCTGTGTTTGTTGTTTTACATTTTAAGTCTGTTTCGTGTGAGTGGCTATATGTGAATTTTGTATGCATTTATAATTTTTGAAACAAGCAGACTCCTATAGTTAACGCAGTTTTTTTTGCCTGTGATGGTTTTTGTTTTAGCTCTAGTTCGTGTGAGTAATTAAACGTTCATTTTTTGTATGTATTTCTAACTTTTCAATTTTGTTGGCGTTTGCTGTTTCTGGCTTCTGTATTGTATGTGTTTGTGGGTTTAGGTTTTTGTGTAAAATATTTTGTTTGTTTGATTAGAGATGTACATATACGCGTGTGCATGGAGGCTGGCATGTTACATGACTTGTTCCCTGGAATTGGATATCAATTATAGTTCGTTGCGTTCGCGTGAACTGTAATTCGATTTTATTCGTGTACTTTCACAGCTGTGAGTTAGCTACGAGCTCTAACGCTTTTTTCCAATGTTAATTTGGTCAGTTAATTTGTTGGTTTTTACGTTTCCTTTTTATCGTAATTTACAGTCGGATCTACCGTGTCTACGGTATGTCCACTGTTCACCTATTTGTTTGCGAAAAAACGGAAAATTATGAATGCTTATTTATGTCCAGGGTTCGCCCAAGCTTTGTCGCTGATGGCAACACACTAGCATGTGTCTAGATTTAGCATGTGTCATCTTGACGGGTAGTTGACTATGCATTGTTGCATTGTATTGACGGTGTGTAGAGTGTTTTCTTGTTTAGCCGTATAAGTTAGCATGTAAGTATAGAGCAGAGTGTATGGCGCTAGGGCCGAGAAAACTCTCATAATAAAACTAAACTAAACTAAACTAGTATCGTGGCAACAATCGCGGAAACAATTCAACTGGCTTCTCGAAGCCCGCATTGAAGACCAAAATAAGTCATACATGTCGGCCACCCAACTTTGATGCCGTAAGGCCCAATTTCGTAATCACTCTGTGTAATCATTAAACAAACAGCTTTCGCACCATTCATTGCGGTTTCATTTTCCCTCATCGTAGACACTCCGTTGTCAGCCACACGAGTTCTCTTTATGAAACTCCTGATGAAAACTACTCACATCAATCATAATAATTAAAGATTTTTCACAAGCACGAAAGAAAAAGTAAATTTCCACCAAGGAATTGCATTCATATTTTTTAACTTCATGTTTTGTTCTGTCGACAGCTGATTTCGAAAAGGAGGGTGTAATATGAACAAACTGGATGTACGGTTACGTAGAACCTAGGACGATATTTGGAACACTAAGTTTACGCAGGACTTAGGGCGCGTTTACGCAACGAGACCTTCTCGCTCGCCGAATGCTATTTGCTAGGCAACCGTTATTTATTTACGATTAGTTTTTCCCGCTTCTATTAAATGAATGCGGTAATAGATAACAAATTAGATGCATTATAAATAACAACACGGATAAGAACAACGTGCAACAGTAATTTTAAACATTACTACAACATTGTTGTCATTTGACGCTACTGTGAAAATTTGCTATACTCGTACAAAGAACAGCTTCTGGCAGTGATCGAAGACGGTAGAATAAATAGCTTCTTGCAGTGAGAATTTAAAATCCATCATGGCGTCCATTTCGGGGTTATCGAATCGAAGACAAAGCATCGAATGCTGGCGTTCAGAAATCAGTCCGTCGTCTTGTACTGCAGTAAAAATTGTTTTCTTGTTATCATAAATCGACGCTGTCATGTTGCACACATCGTACGTCGTATCACGAGGCACAAAGAGAAGATATACGTCCGCGTTGTTGCCATGGTTACTATATATAGACCACTCGAAAGCCGCATTCTCCAGTAAAAACGAGAAGCAGATTTAGCATTGATCAAGTAAATGCTAGTGAGCGAGAAAAGTGTGGTGCGTAATCCCTCCCTTCGGGCGCGTTTATGCAGCGACTCGCCTTTGCACTCTCGCAGCTAGAACTCAATCGCGATGGCAAAGGTGACATTGCCATGGTAACAACGCTAAATGGATTAGCTAAATTTGACATCGTTTGAGTAAATACTTGCAGTCTTATAATCCGTGCCAAAAAATATAAAGAATTCCTCATGACGAAACAATTTTCCCAAACGCTTCTGAACTCACGTTATTTGCTGTTTTCGTTGCGAGGCGGCAGACATAAAACCGCCGCCATGTTGGAATTTGAGGTGATTTCTAGCTTCTAGCTGCGAGAATGCAAAAGCGAGTGGTTGCGTAAACGTCCCCTTACATACTATCACTTACCATGAATTTACCATGGTTCATCGGACAAGCAGATTCACTATTTGAGGCGTTTCAGCTTCCGCCATTGAGACTCTTAGTGCGACAAGCAGGGTAACACACGCACGGTTTCAATTAAACTGTAAAACGGTTTCCTAAATATTTCCCATTGGAGGGAAACGTTTGAACAAATATTCCAATAGCTATTTACTTTTAGAAAATGATGTTTGCCTCGTTTACAGCGTTTTAAGATTAACAGCAGTCTTTAGTTAATAATGATCCAAACACCCATTGCGTATAGCGGCCATGTCGGATTTGCTGACAGCAGGAGGAGTAGTGGATTGTGGGATTGGCCTCCATTGAAATCTCGTTCAAACGAGAAGAGGAAGCTAAGGGGTGCCATGTTTCTTCTGTTTTTAAAATTATTGTTTTAATCTGAAATTGCTATTTTGCCACTGTTATAATAATTTTGTAAATAAAATTAATTAATTAATTAATTAATAGATGGTGAGTTGGCCTCACGCGAATCTCATTCAGACGAGAACAGGAAGTTAGCTGGCGCCATGTTGACGTTACAAGGCGGCGGTAGGAGTACAGAGAGTGATGGTTTGCAATGCATTGTTTCTAGTACAGTTGCGACCCCCTGGTAGAACGCTGGCTGTAGGCAGGGTGACGCCATCTTTATTGAGATTTAGTTAAAAAATCAAATAAAGAAGCATACTCTTTCCCCCACAAGAGCTGATGTTTACGTGCCATGTGAGGCAGCAGATGAAGAAAAAGAAAAGAGCCGGCACTCATGTAGTTTTCGGACGTTTTTGTGTTGACAAATTTTTTCTGAAGAAGGTGAACGGGGTGGAATTCACCGAAAATTCAAAGGAACTTGTGTGTGTGTTTCTGCCTGGTGGTGGTTGTGTGTGTTTTTTTTTGATGTTAAGCCGGCACTTTTGCAAGCCCCCAAACATCTGGCTTCAACAAGCAGGTTAATGGTTGAATAATGATTATTACCACTGTTTGCAACAATGGTGAGGGATACAGCATTCTCACTCGTTTTGAAGCTCTGATTCATCATTTGTTTACTGAGCCAATAAGATCTACAAATCTATGCGCTCACGCTAACTTAAACCCCCTTAACCTAAACTAGACTAACCTACAATCTGAAACATATACAACACGATGGGATCACAACAATAAACAAAGGCTGGGATCAACGGAGGAGTTCTGGGATCCACGGCGGAGTGCTGGGATCCGGATCCTAGCACTCGTCTTGGTTAAAGGATAATTGGAAGAAAACAAACAAATGTAATAAATTTACTGAAACAAAAAGAACAAAAAAAAAAACGTCGTTCAACAATTCATGTTACTCACAACATTGCAAACGTTGGTTTCGTTAAAGCGCAAAAAGCAATAAAGCAAACGAATGTAATCAAATAAATGAACCAATTTTCAAAAACAACAACACGTCCAAACGTCCAACAGAAAAATCGTTAAAAAATTCATGTTAATTACAACATTGCAACCACTTTCAAAATAATATGTTGTTCTTTTCGTTGCTTGTAGCATTGCGTCTTCGAATATTTCACACACACTTTCTTCTGGCTAAACACACTAATGTATTCCACTCGTGCTCACTTGCGCTCAACAATGGACGTGGGACTGATAGCGTCAAAACGGGTAAGAAGTAGGATATCGCCTGCTTCCCACATGCTGGAATCCAACAATGGCTCGGACGCTGGACATTGTTAGATCCCAGCACTCGGAAAGCGGATGATATCCTATACTTTGTATCTCCAAGATTTTCAATAACAACCTTCGAGGCAAAGCAGAGGAGTGCTATTGTTGCATCAGAAAAGGTACAGGGCTTAAGTCTTCGTCGAGCAGATGACCAGGAGTGGTTAATGCTCGATAAAACCCTTTGAACCCTTTGGTACAGTGGTGGACATGGAATTTTAAACAATTCAGATGTTGTACTGAATTATAAATGTGGATTAATCGTTTCTGGTAAATGCAATTGTTTGTACTAGCATTACGTGTTGATTCTGCGTTACATTCCGTTGTTTACTAAACAATGTGGCGTTGTTGGAGCACTTTTCGCAAGTAATATTGCTAAGAACTTAACAATATGGGTTCGTGCTACCTCAAAGGAAAACAACAATAAATTTCTTGAAAGCTGTAGTGGCTTTTTCTGCGTAGTCATGTAGATTTGCGTGATTTTTGCATCGTGTTTTTAGTGTTTATTGTTTTTGTACTAGTTGTGGTAGTGTATTCTAGTTGTATTTTAAGGGGGCGAAGAACACTTAAGGGTTTAATTCCATAAATAAACCAACCTACCAATAAACCATCCTACGCTCGGATTGTTGCCGCATGTTATTGTTACGTTGTTGCATCAATAAATGTTCTGCTAAGCGATCTTCTGTCCAGAAGGGTGGTGATTCAGCGCAAGATGTGCCTGACGTATAGGTTATCGCCTGATTCCCGAGTGCTGAGAACTAACAATGTCGAGCGATTGTTAGTTCTTTGCACGAGGGAAGCAGGCGATAACTTATTTATCTACCGATGTCAGCATCTTTGCCCAACAATGAAGAAGCACGGGACTCCAATAATGATGTAGTGCATGGAGTAGTCCAACAATGCAAGGCGGAAAGGAAAAAAAAGTTTTCTTTTGTGTATAGTGTTCTATTATGGCTTTGGATTTGGTATCGAGGATTTGTTTGATTTGCTGATTAATGGAGATATTTCGAAAGAGATTACGTATAATATAATGCTGGAGATGATTGTGCCGGAAGTCGATGCGCAAGGGCGCCCGTACATTGGGGCTGAATCTACCCCCTCCCCCTTCCATTTTCCCTTTTTCTTTGCCTTCTTGCCCTTTTGGTAGACAGAATCGTGAAGAAAATCTATAAAAACAAAATCAAAAACGTTTAAACAAAGGCTTTTTCGATGATCCATAACACCAATTAGGCCAAAAAAAAGGCCACGCCCCCCCAAAAAAAAGTTCCCAGAAAAATTCTCCCCCCCACCCTTTTTTTTTGTTTGCTGTTCAGCCGGCGCCCTTGTCGGTGCGCACGATATTTTACATGGAAATTAACCATCTCTCCAAGCAAACAAAATTGTACCGCCGAAACTACCGATTTTAAATAAAGTTTTAAAGGAGCAACTTTAAATTTTCACAATAGGCGTCATATTGTAATGAATTTTAATGCTTGAAATGTTGCCGATACTGCCCATTTACGGTATTTGTTATGGTGAAAGATAACTAGCCGTTTAGAAAGTAAATTAAATTTACACAATGGGAAGATTCACAATGGGGATTCTAACAAGGGTTTCGTTAAAAAAATAATCGGTGCAGAGAAAAATCCTCGTTCATTGTTGTGTCCTTCATCGTTGTATTGTAATCGAGTGCTGAGAATCGAGTGCTGAAAACAATACAAGGATGCAGTAACACAACAATGAAAGGAGGCTGAGAACTAGTTCTCAACTCTCGTTCATTGTTGTGTTCCTGCATCCTTGTATTGTTACAAGAGGGCTGAGATGCGGATATCGGTAGATAAAGGATTTATGCAGTCATTTGCGAGGTATCTGCAGGTTTGGGTATCTCATTGGAAAGTTTGCGCAAATACGGCGTAGTGGGTGGAGCATTGGTGGAGTCAGAGGTTGGTGGTGAAGATGAAGTAGACGGTAGAATTAATATCAGCAATGATGTTCAAAACAGTAACGATAATGCTGTACAAATGTAGTTGTGGTAGCAATAGGTGGAGCAACAAATGTAGGTGAGGATGAAGTGCCAAGTTATCACTATTATCAAACTCATGCTGCGGAGCCTATGGAACTGGACTTTGGTAAAACAGATTTGAACTGGCTAAAACGCCTATACCATGGTAGTTTGGCAAATGTTAAACTGGCGTGGCCTCCTGTTGTAATTGCTGATCCAGCAGGCCGTCCGTTTTTAGTTTCTCACCTAAGACGCCCTAGCTAACCTCGTAAGTCCTCAGGATGTGGAGGTAATCTGTACACTACGATCAAACAACGTTTTCCAGGTTGTGCTTAAGACATGTGCAGCCAAGTTAACGCTCAAGAAGCTCGTGGTCTTCCATTGAATGGATTTCGGGCCAGTATACGTGATCTTCAGGAGCAGTAAGTGGCCATCCGTTTTTCATTGGTTGCCCTTTGAGGTAACCGACCATGATATAGGGGCAGCCCTTTTTCAGGTGAGAAAAACCTGACAGAGGGATTTACACATCCTTCTCAGGTGTCTGTAAGTTTGTTCTCTGCCTTCGCGACAATGTTCAGCTCGACGATTTGCCCGGCATTATTAGTGTGTATAAGATTCCTGCCCTTCTTGTCGTAAGTTAAGATGCGTAAGATGCGGATTCCATGGCCATGTTCATCGAGGCAGCACAAGCTCCTACTGTAAAGAGTGCCAATGCTTCTGCAGTAGGAGCGACCCCTTCTAGTGAGTTTGTTTCCTTTTTACCGATTCCCGATATCGAGCGGCCGATACGAACCCCTGATCCTATCTCTAGATCTCAACAATGATTGTAATGTTCAAGACGAAGATTTTGTATTTGATTATCAACCTTTGTTTTCAACAATGAAATACTGTTATGTTTGACGTTTTTCTTAGCAATCTATTGTAACCTCACGTGCTGGACGAATGTTTGGCTTGAAATTTTAGCTTTTAAAACTTCACTTTCCTACTGAGCCTCCCAACCGACCCACTCCAACATCAATCACCATTTTTGATGTCTTTTAGGACTTTTATTTAGAATATTTTTTCCCCGTAACCGTAGCCCAAACTTAAAATCAACCCAGACCTACTCCTGGGCAGAGGTAAGATTAGAATTATAACTTTGTTACGGCCCTTTTTTTTTTTAAATAGAATTAATTTTAACAACTCATGGGCGTTTAAGAGGTAAATTACGGTGATATCAAATTTTCGCCTGCGTCGACCCAGCTCGTTTTCTCCACAATTGGTATCCAGAGAATACATCGCATAGACAATTCATCGTGGTCAATTCATCGCGGAACAATACATCGCATGTGCAAATACATCGCACGGGCAATTCATCGCGTGTTTAATTCATAGCACTGACAATTCATCGCACGTTTTAATTAATATCTACATAATAATTCTGGATCCCGGCTGAGCTGATAAAAGGAAAAGGAAAGTTAAAGGGAAACCGGAAGGACAACAACCACTTTAATCGCTTCTCATTGTTTTCGTGTACGTGTAATGTCTTTGCTACGGTGGCTAACAATTCCTGGCGATTGAAAACTATCGTACAAACCGTTGATTGTTGATGGGTAAAATGAAACAATCAATGTTTCAGCTAAATGCGTAGAGTTTTAAATCAAACTAAGCTACGGTGTGCGAAAATGTGAGTGGGAGTGGGGAGTTGGGAATGGGAGTGGGGACAAGGGAGTGGGGAGTGGGAATGAGGGGGTTGGGAGTGGGGAGTGGGAGTGGGGAGTGAGAGTGAGGGGGTTGGGAGTGGGGAGTGGGAGTGGGAGTGGGGTCGGAAGGAGGGGGGGGAGTGGGTCTGTAAACTTAATTCGTGACCGGCCCAGTGCGTAGCACGGGCTTCGTCTAGTTATTCAATAAAACTAATCTTTATTCCACAAAGTAAAACATCAAACCTTGAAACTTCAAACTTATTGGTCCATTTTAAGACAAAATACAGAAACAAACTGAATAGTTGCTTATCACTGCGTGTTGCAGTTCTTGGGGGAAGGGTTGGTGCTGCTAAGTAAATGGATGGGGGTGGGGGAAATGGCTCCGCTTCACACTGGCGCCTGAATGCAATGTTTATCTTAATCGTACATTTGGAAGTAATTTTGAACTTTCAAAACTATTCCCGTTTTCATTTGAATTTGTCTGTCCCTCACGGTTTTGAAGGTTTTACAGTTGACAAAGGGTTTAAAAAAGAAAGAGGAAAACAAGCCTAACAGCGAAAATTATACACTAGAAATAACCTAAAACAATAAGCCACCTTGAAACTTAAAACTTAAAAAATTGCAAATATTGCTAAAAAATTTGTAAAAAAAGTATTAGAAGTCCAGCAATCCTAGCATATCACTCGAACGTTTGAATTTCTAGCCTGAAACCAACAGCTGAGCTACGTGACAAACTTAGATGCTGCGGTGAATAAACATGCTATGAATTAAACACGCGATGAATTGTCCGTGCGATGTATTTGCACATACGATGTATTGTTCAGCGATCAATTGACCGCGATGATTTGTCCGTGCGATGAATTGTTGGCGATGTAATGACATGGAACCTCCACAATTAAGTAGTTGCATCGGTTTTACATAACGTTTCAGCCCCAAAATTAACTGTTGTCTCCAATGTCTTTCTTTGTTTATTCCAGAGCCTTCAGCATATTTTTTGTTGTGTTTGTAAACCTTTACCAGCTGTATAATAATCAGTTCGAATATAATGAGAAAAACTGTAAAATAGGTTGGTTGCCACGTCATCTAAGTGCATGTTTCTAAATTTATTTTTCGTGGTTTAAATTATCTGAAGCAAACGAATGGTCGTATAGAATAACCGGTAATTAAGAATGCCTTAAGACGATTTAGAAACGAAAGGAAGGAAGGTTCAAACCTGCGGAGTTGAACTGACTAAACTCCGAAAATAAACAAATACATGTGCAAATAAATACAGATGGTATGGGATTGAGCTATAGACCAGAATAAGCTAAGATAGATTCTAACTGCTGAAGGAGCTTTAGTAGTTTCGCATACTACTCAGACCGGCAGGTCTGATGGGGACTACGCCATGAACTTCTTTCCAGTTGCCCATGTAGACAGCTATGTTGAGCTATGCTGATGTTTTCCACTGCTGAGCAATAACGATTCCCATAAGCACATTGTATATACCTATTGCATCGAGTTCCGTCTCGTCACCAAAGAAAGTCCTCCTGAATGAAAGGCGGTGTCACTGGTACTTTCCACAATGCTCAGAAAACATTAAATCGGCGAGATTTGCGTAGAATGCCATCTGATGACATACTTTGGAAACCTACTTCGTTTTTACAAATTCGTCGCTTGATGGAGCCATTGACGAAACCTCCGACCTTGCTTCCGTATACCATAATATTTCAATTATGGTTTCTGGTGAAACAGATACGGCCTCTTGTTCAGAGGGCTTCATACATAGAACGCAGACGTCTATTATCAAACGACAACAAGGGCACACAAAGCCCCTGAACTCGTGGCCCTTTCTTAATCACTTGTTTTGCCTCAAGATTGTTGACTGTTTGGTCGGATCTTGGTTTTCCGGCCCTGCGACAAGTGTTGTAAGGGAGAAACTGTAACCGTAGCAACAGTGGTCCATAAACCAAGACTGCAGACGACAAGAATTAACCGAAAGCTGTAACAAACAGAGAAGGAAGGGAGCAATGTCTTCAGCATATCATCCCCCTCCCCCACCTCCACTCTCTCCTCCCCCGCCTCTCCGCACCCACGCGAGCCACAATCGAAGGCCAAATAAATTTGTGGCTCGATTTATCTTTGGAGTTGCTGTGCTTTTAGGCCTCGCCTACATGTATATACACATCACAACGATTTTAACACTAACAATTTAGATGTGTCTAGTAGCAGCTTATACGAAATCGTGTAAACGATAAGTTGTGGCGTTCGGGCTGGGAACACGCCAAACAACAAAAAAGGGTAAGTTAATATTTAGGTTTATACTTCACCACGGAAACTAAACCGGCTCAGCAATACTGAATAAATGAAAACTGGTTTCCGTTTCCTTATGGACTTAAAAGTCAAATGTCGTGGGTTCAAAGGACTCAGGCTGTCTGACAGGGTTTTTTTTTTAGTTGATTTCTGTATTTTATTTATTTTATTTCCTTAAAGTAATGAAGAACGTTTCAGTATCAAACAAGCGACTGCAGCGGTCTAGACATACGCTAGTGCGTCTCCACCAAGTAGACGAGTTATTGTTGTTGGAGCTTAATTGTTAGAGCGTAATAGTTAGAGTGTAGTTGTAGTCAGGTCTGAGTCGCTTCCCAAAGGACGTGCAAGAAGCAAGGTCTCCTGATGGTGTCGCCACATGGGAGCAGTGGGGGTATTCGATGCCTCAGGGCAGTTGTGACCTACTGCGCTACGACTGGATGAGTGTTCTAGTGCTTATTTTGTAGCCGTTTATTGTATTAGTGGGGCTGGTAGCCACTTGTGGTTGTAGCTCTGTAAATCAATCAATCAATCAATCATCAGGTCTGAGTAAGGGGAATATAAAACAGACTATGCGGCCGGGTTGTGTCAGAGAGATCTCTTACCCTTGCCCAGCGTGCCCTTCGATCGCAGGAAGTGAAGTTCATTCTGCCCTGGGTCTATGCCCAGCTGTTGCAAGGGCGGACTATTCTGGGAGGATAGAGCATGGCCAATGCCTTCAGTGGCCTATTCGCAAGCGTTTACGCTTTCCCAACAGGTACTAGCCCGCCTGCAACCGTGCAGCAATCAGTGTGTACCCAAGCTGCAGCTGCAGACCACGCTCCAAAGAGTGTAGAGTACACATCGGCTCTGTCGAGGTGCAAGGTCCATAGCGCAATTGGAGTAGATAGGATTTCATACGAGAATCTACGGTCCCTTACCGCAACTGCGAAGAATAGGTTACTAGGCTTGTTACTGGAACTGTTGGATGGTGGTTCAGTGCCACCTTCTTGGCTGTCCACGGTTTTGGTGCCTGTGCACAAGAGAAGCAGTGACAGGTCTAACCTGGTAAACTATAGGCCGATTGCTTTGCTGCCCTGTCTGCGGAAAGTTTTAGAAACGCATATTAGTAGCGTGTTTAGCATGGCACCTAGAGTATTATGATTGTTTAATACCTGTCCAGTTTGGTTATAGGGCAAACAGGAGTGCACAGAACGTGATCCTGTTCCTTCTGTCAGGTATCAGACAAGCCTGGTTGCATGGGCAGATAGTTGTTGCCGTCTTTCTCGATATCAAAGTGGCTTACGATACCGTGAGTATTGAGTGGGTTAGAGTGTCCCTACTAAGTATGGAAAAAGCTGATCAGTGCCATGATAGCGCTGCTTGGCTTGAGAACATTTGTAACCAGAGTATGAGGCTTCTGGTCAGCAGCCACAGAAAACTATGACCGTGGCTTGCCACAAGGAAGTTGTTCAAGCCCAACGCTGTTTGCAGTTGCTGTAAATGATGTTCTAGTAGAGATGTGACTTGAAACCAACACTGTGTGTTACGCTGATGATGTAGCGATATGGTTTGTTGGAGAAGACCTGGTGTCAATTGTTCCGCATGTTCAGTCCCCCCTGGACACCATCATTAGGCCTCTCAGTGAGAGAGGTCTGTCGCTAGCTCCTGCGAAGACAGAACGATCAATGCTGGATTACCACCTCCCGTCTCTGTGTCAGTCTCCAGGGCATATAAGGTCCCTTCAGGTAATTGTAAATGAGTACCTGCAAATTGTGACTGGTGGCCTTGTTACTACTCCAGTGCTGTCTCTTTGGGATGAGAGTAATGGGCCACCACTCCATCTGCGAGCGGAAGGACTGCTAATGATCATGTGTATGCGGAACCTTAGTAGGGGTGCATCTGATCAGGTTTGGAAAATTCTTCAAGACTACTCTAGGGTCAATGAGAAGGCATGGGGATTGTTGGGGACTGTGGGTAGGGGTATGTCTCTCCTTCTTAGAGTGCCTCACCTCGACCTGTTAAGTGTCGGGTATGTCTTTCCTTCGAGTCCATGGATATGGTGCCCTGTTATTGTCGGCCTATTCGAGCCAAGACTCACTGATTGTGATGTGTTTTGTGATGTGTCCCACTAGAGCATCTCTATGACTGTGGGAATTAGGTCGTGATCCCCACACTCAATTTTAGCCTTGCCAGGCGTTTGTGTGCTGTAGGTTCGAGCCTGCAATGTGAATTGGCTGCAATTTCTGTTGCTATGGATGTGGCACTGTACATGGGTCTTCGGTCCTTTTGCATAGTGGCAAACTCACTGTCCAGCTTGAGCACATTAAGACATTCTGCAGCTGCTTTCAGCTTGAGTGATCCATTTGTCTAAACCATATGCCGCAAATTATGGGTGGCCTCGCAATTGTCAGTGGTTGCGTTGAGATGGGTGAAAGGGCATAGTGGGTGTCCAGGCAATGACCAGGTGGAGGGTCTGGCCAGAGATGCACTTGGTGCAGGTGTTGATGTACTGTCCCAAGTGCAAACGGTTAGATCAAAACGAGTAATCCTGCGTAGTAGGACTCTGGGCATGTGGAACGAAGAGTGGCATGCTGCTGATAAGGGCAGGGACTTGTTCTCTGTCCACCCAAAGTGTGGGTATAGGTCAACAATGGATTCCCTTCCGAACTGGACAGCGACGGTGCTTACACGTCTGCGGACAGGTCACTCACTGCTGCCAGCACACCGGTATAGGTTAGGATGAGCGAATACGGCCATTTGTTGTGTGTGTGGGGTGGAGGCAACCGTAGAGCATCATCTTCTGTTGTCCAGGAAGTTTGCCGCGCAACGTGCAAAGCTAGCATGGTGGATTGCTGTAGCACCGATTCTTCCAGCCTTCCTTTCGCCAGCTGGGGAAGGTTTTGTGGCTAGGCTTCGAGCTATTGCGAATTACTTTGCCTCAACAGGGGTGTGCCTGTAACTGCTTGACTCCCGGGATAGATTATTGCGTGTTGGTTTGTGTGTGCATATGAAGTGTCGGCGTTGCATGTGCACAGGGACATGACTCTGTGCTACTGCAGCAACCCTGCAAGACTACGCTCTAGTGAATGAGATTCTGTTTGTGGTCGGGTTTCAGCAGTGTTGGAAGTCCTTCGTATGCGGTTGAGTGCGACGCAGTTTGTGAGTGCAGTGAGGCGAGACTACGGTTGACGTAGCGTGGTAGACAGAGTGACGGAGTGGTTGTCGTCTTGCTTTACCGTCGTCTAAAACCATGTCGTTCTGTGTTGTACGGTCTTGCCTTGTCTTGGTTGGTGGTTTTACATTTGTATTGGGGCTTATAGCGAGACTTAGGGTCTTAACCTCAATAAACATGTTCGTATTTCTCGCTAGCAGACTGCGTCTTTTAAGTGTAACCAGCTTATACATGATTTGGTATAAATTCCCCATGCGGTAGAAATCTTTGGAAATCGTTGGAATCAGGTGTCTTGGGTCCAGCAATGAAGAATACCGCAACAATAACGTTTGGGATGGTGTCCTTTGTGGAGAAAACGTGCCATTAATAACGTTGGTTTGTGTTACTGGCTAGCTAGCTACAACTAGCTAAGGTCAGGGCTCCCTGTTAATTCCCATAGGATATAAAAACACGCCTACAGCTCGTTAGGAAAAGTTTTCATATCTAAATTTTGAGACACAGGTAAAGAGTAGTATGGTGGAGTGCCTTTTTATAAAATGGGGACTGCAGCTAGAAGCACGTGGCCCTGCAGTGGCGCGTAAATGCAAAATTAGTGTTATAACCATTGTTTGTATTGTTATCCAACAGTCTATTATAACATGTTTAAGTGTTATACGCTCACCGTTTCAGTATTTATGTAACGCAACAATTCACTCGAGTTTTAACAAAATAACTATTCTTCCAATTATTGAACAGCTTGCTTCAACGACATGGTAAATAAACTAACCATGGTTGCTGGTTGGAGATCGTTCAGTGAGTTTTATCTTAAGTGACTAGTTGGATCTAGGAGTACACCTGCCCCATACTAGTGAAATGTTTAATTTAAATAATGCAGGTTCTTGAAGATGAGTGATTGTGCTAAGGTGGCTTCGCTCACTCAATCCATGTATCCTGTGGTTCATTTCACTATCCTCATTCATTACCATAACTCGGGAGCCGACGGCGTCTTTCACGTCCTGTGGCATTGTTTTTTTTTTTTCGGCACTAAATCTGACTGCGCATTCTTGTGTCTTTTGTGTCTTATGTGTCTTTTTGTGTGGCGGCGTCTTGAACTTAGGCTACTGGTTTTGTCCATGGTTTCGGTCCATGTGCATGTTTGTAAAGACGTTGTTTGCAGCATTATTGTTCGACCATTGCTTCAGCATTGTTTCCTTCGATAAATTCTTTTTCTTGATCTTTCTTAGAGAAAAGTTATTGTTGTTTTTAGCATTGTTAAAGCATTGTTTGCTGAGCGCTGGAGAAAAGGTCGCAACTACCGTTTTATGGGTTAAGATAATTGAAAAGTGAAATATGTGATCAGTGAATTGTATAGTATGTGATTGCTAAGGTACGTGAATACACCGTAGTAACTAAACTACGCAAGTTGAAACAGAAAAGAGACTGGGAATCTATCATTGCCAGGAAAATTTGAAACACAATGCAGATGGTGAGCACAGGCTCCACTCAAGAAGGAAAATAGTGAATTTTTTTAAAGAAGTATGTCTTAGTAATGTGCTGAGTTTGATGGTTACGCTGGACATGCTAGTGTGATGCCACCAAGTAAACGATCGGCCAAGTAGATGAAATTAATTATGATTGAGTGACCAATTCCAGTTTCATTGCGTGATTAAAATTAACCTCGGGAGGGGCAACTGAAAGGGGATGCGCTGATTGACTGAGCGAAGCGAACGAAAATCAGCATTTGTTAGCCAGTGCACTCAAAAATGGGATTGAACAAACTTAAGCATGTGAAACACGGGCATACAATAAAGCAAACCGTGTCAATTTGACTGACGTAACGGCTAATTATTAGAGTGGCAAATGTGAAAATTATGAATGAAAAAATTTTAGACATGAAATACCTCCAGACAAAAAAGGTAGAGGTGACGATTAGACCGTGTGGTGCTTTGTATTCCCAGGCCTATGAAAGTTGTGATATCCAACCAAAACTGGTATAAGAAGCCGCCAAGTTTCCAAAAAGGGTCGCGTTTGAAAGTAGTGATATCATTCAACCATGGAAAGGCCGCCAAGGTTAATCCTATTAGCCAAGTTAATCGCACGGAATAATACTTTGGACGTTAAATGAAAACTTGAAGATTGCTACCGCTAGTAGCAATTTTCTAGTTTTCATTTAACTTTGGAACTATTAATTGGTGTGATTAACTTGGCTAGTAGGATTAACCTTGGAGGCCTTTCCCTGGTTGAATGATATCACTACTTTAAAGACGGACCCTTTTT
>JAHWFP010001930.1:0-10215 GCA_023313725.1 Lithobius niger | reverse complement strand
GCCCCCCCCCCTCTGGTTGGGTCCTGAGGAGGGTACCCCCCCCCCCTGGAGAAAGTCAAAAATTCAAAAACCCCCCAATTTCCCTCCCCCCCCCCCCCCCACCCGCGATAAATAATGACCGGTTCCTTAAGCTAGGGTTTGGTCGCGCCGTCCTTGAGATGGATGGATGGAGTACCTCAGTTTCAATGTCGAATGGGGGACGGGACAGGTTAATCGTAGAAAGTGATATGGAAGTGTGATGACGACATGTTCAGGGCCGTAGCCCGTAAGCAAGAAAATAATTTGCTTCCCCACCTCCCCCACCGGGACGTAGCTACTGGTGGTAGCTTCCCTCCCCACCCAACCTTCCAAAAAAACATACAGTTGGCAAACTCGGATAAATGTTCACTGCAAATCCCAGTTTGCATGAATATTGGTTAAGTTACATTCCTCCCAACGCCATTTTTCTTGATCCACCCCGTCAAGTACGACCCCAAAATTTTATTACTTACCGTTAGTCAGTCCCTTGCTAAAATTCCGTGGCATCTACGAGAAATTTTATTAAATATTGGGAACTAATTAAATAGCATCCTCCGATTATATAATCCTTTGCGCGTTTACAATAAGTTTACAATAACCATGACGTTTCATCTTTGTGTGTGTGTTTGAACTAATTTTTAATCGTTTGCTAATAATTACCATGAGATCAAAAATCTAAAAGACTAATGCGGCAAAAATTGAAATTATTTATGCCAATAGATCGCCGAAGAAAAATTATAAGATACTAGCCTAAAAAATTATAAAGTGTGATGTTAAAACACGAAAATATTTCCGGTTTGCGACGACACGATTTTTATTCATGCTGTTTCGTCTACCACGCCCAAGGCCAACTGAGGTAGTAGCTGCACTCCTCGCGGAGGAACGCAGCTACTATCTCATATTGCCTTCTATTATTACGTTAAGTCTCGCGAAACGGCGCGGTGGTAACATGCGCGGTGACGCTCTGCGCCTGGCTTTTTATAAGGCAGGCGGGAGTGTACCTTTAAACATACATTCCTCCCACCGCTATTTTTTCGATCCTCCACATCAAGTACGGGCCCAAAGGTCAATTTACTTCCCCGTTAGTCAATCACTTGCCAAAAAACTAGTTTTAAAATATGGCGTCTAGGAGATTTTCTGTTGAATATTGGGAACTAATTTAATAGCATCCTGCGACAATATGATCCTTGCGCGCTTACAATAACCATGACGTTTTATCTTTGTTAATGCATGTACTGATTTTTAATGGTTTGCTAATAATTACCATGAGATCAAAAATCTAAACGATTAAAATTAGTACTGCGCATACACAGATAAAACTTCAATGTCATTGTAGGCGCGAAAAGGATCATATTCGTTCTGGAAGAACGTAAATAAAGTTCCTCAATATTCAACAGAAAATCTCCTAGACGCCACATTTAAAAACGGATTTTTAGCAAGGGAAAGACTAACGGTAAGTAAGTAGACCTTAGGGGCCGTACTTGATGTGGAGGATCGAGAAAAATGGCGCTGGGAGGTATATCCCTTTAAGATAAGGTTTAACTGTTTCGAAGTCAAAATAGCAAAGGAACACAAATAAACTTTTCTGTAAGGTTTCAGATACTGCAGTGTTGCTGTACTGTTTAGTCCACGTGAAACCTTACTGCTGTAGTGAAATGTTTTTAAAATTTTTTAGTTTGAAACACAATAGGTCAGCTAATGATTGGTGCATTCTACTTGACTAAACGACATCGGTGGAAAATGTTAAAAAACTAATAGTATTAGTGTGATTAGCATAGCTCTACAGGTAATTCAAGGTTCATGCGACACCTTGAAAACTGGAAATATAAACTGGAAAGTAATAATGAACTTCCATGCCTAGAAAAGTGGTAGAAAATCTTAAAAAAATTATATATGTATCATAAGTATGGTAATGAACGGAAAGTAAATGACGTGACTGAAGAATACTGAAAAATTTAGCAAATTCTTCCTTTGTGTGGGCATGAAAAGTTTTGAAATTTAGACTCTGGCTTTAATCGTATTTACGTGTATGATGGTTCGATACGACAATAAGGTTTCACGTGGACTAAACAGTACAGCAACACTGCAGTGCCTGAAACCTTACAGGAAAGTTTATTTGTGTTCCTTTGCTGTATTGACTTCAGATCAGTTAAACCTTACCTTAAACATTACACGAATTCGTTTTTGTTTACTAATTCTTGCTACTTTGGCGTGCCACGCAGCCACGCAGTTTAGATTATCTTGTTTTAATGTTATGAATCTTTATCAATTAACAGGGTTCCCACCAAATTACTGAAATCAATTTCTACGAGTTTTCCAGGTTTTCCAGGTTGGTGAGAGCCCTGTTTAATCATCAGTGTACGTTTTGCAGCTGGCGTTTGCTGATTGACATTGTTGCATTGCATTATAACAAAGTTTAAAACAATGTAATATAATCAATCTGGTCGTTAAGAGCTCATAACGCCTGAACCAGTTGACCAATTAGATAAGGCCTTATGGAAAGGGCACATCTGCAGAGCAACGTATAAAATGAGCTGAGAACCAACTTTATAGGACAAATAGTTTGATCTGTAGAGAGCGTAGCAGATGCGTGTCGTGCCTACAAGAACAACAACAGAACCAACAAGCCAAAAATGAAAATCACGATTCCAGCTCAAGTCCAGATCTCCGATGTGACAAATCGGAAATTAATAAAGGTTTGGACACATGTTCACCAAGTCAAACAAAGCTAATATACTAAAGTAGCTAACCCCAGCGTAACATACGCCGTTCTAGCAAACAGCCCCTCAGGCCCTCCACCACAACCTGCCTGGAATGCACTGGAATGCAAAGGCTGCTAGCCAGCTCGCTTCTGGCCGGATGTCCTGCTCGCTCTTGGCCGGACGTCATGATCCCTCATCATCATCATTAAGTCTGCTCCTAAGCGAAATATATATATATATTAACTGAGCAAAAAACGGCTTCGCCGTTTAGAAAAAAAACATTAGAGCTCGTATCCCCATACTCACAGCCGTGAAGGTGCACGAATAAAAACGGATTAGAGTTTACTCGAACGCAACGAACTATAATTTGAACTCCAATACCAGGGAACAAGGACTGTTTTTGATCAATGGTTATGTCAGAAAGAAAGCCCAGTTTATGTTTGAAAAGTTTAATGTTTCGGTATTTGGGCGTGCACGCATAATTTGTGTATTATACAGACCTTTTTTTTATATTTTTCTGTGTTTGTTGTTTCATATTAAGTATGTTTCGTGTAAGTGGGTATATGTGTATTTTAAGTGCATTTATAATTTATGAAACAAGCAGACTCCTAGTTAAGGCATTTTTTTTGCCTGTGTGTTTGAAGGTCGTTTGAAGTGTTATTTCTAGTTCGTTTGAGTAATTACGTGTTCATTTTGTGTATGCATTTTTATCTTTCAATTTTGTAGCGTTTTGCTGTTTATGGCGTTATTTTGTGTGTGTTTGTGGGTTTACGTTTTGCGAATTGGAGTTCAAATTATAGTTCGTTGCGTTCGAGTGAACTCTAATCCGTTTTTTTCGTGCACCTTCACGGCTGTGAGTATGGGGGATACTAGCGCTAAAGTTTTTTTTTCTAAACGGCGAAGCCGTTTTTTGCTCAGTTAATTTGTTGGCTTTTTTCGCTTCCTTTTTATATTAATTGATACGGTCTAGTCTGTCATGTGTCCACTGTCAACCGACTTTTGTTTTCGAAAAAACGGAACATTAGAAATGCATACTTATGTTCAGGATACGCCCAAGGTTTATCCCATGATTGTTATTTGGTGGCAAAATATTAGCGTGTGACTAGATTTAGCATGCGGTTAAAAAAAAAAAAGGGTTAAAGGGTTTAACGAGCGTTAACCACTCCTGGTCATCTGCCCGAAGCCCTAAGGCCCTATGTCTGCAACAGCCAGATTCCCAGGTGGTCACCCACCCAAGTATCAATCCAGCCCAACGCTGCTTTAGCATGCGTCATCTCGATGAGTAGTTGATTTTTGATTGTTGCAGCATCTTGGCAAACAATCACGGAAACAATTCAACTGGCTTCCCGAAGCCCGCATGGAAAAAGTAAATAAGTGAGTCAGTCATGTCGGCCGCCCAATTCCGTAGGCCTCAAAATTTAAGACTTCGCACGCTAGGTTTAAAACTTGAAGATTTAAGGTAAAATCAAGACCATTTAATTTTGGTTCTCCACAACGAGCTAGCTAACTCAAACAACGACAATGTTAGTTTCCCGGCACCCAACCATCGTTGCATCTTGTTCGAGTGAGCTATAATCCGATATTGTGCGCCTCGCCTATTATTACCCTACTGTTACATGTTGCAGCATTGTAACATTTTGACATTGTTAGCCGCTCCGCCGCCTCCGCCTCCTCCTGTCCAATTTTCTGAAATTCTCGTACGCAAACGAACTCTAATAAGCACGGCCGGCAGGCCGTGCTAATACAGAATGATTCATAAAGTACTGAAAAATAGGCCTATAAGACGTAGGTCTATGAAATGCAGGCCTATAAAATGTAGGCCTATAGGAAGAAGTCAAGAGGGGTTAGATCAGGGTTAGAATGGGTGGCCATTCTACTTCTCCTCCCCTCCTAATCCACCTGCCACCAAAAGTTTGATCCAACTACTCCTATACATTGTGTCCAAAGTGGGGAGGCGCCCCATCGTGTTGATACCATATGGTATTAAAATGGGCAAGCGGACGATGGATAGTTGAATTTCATCTTGGAGTAGCTGTAAGTACCGTTCAGCATTTAGTGGTCCATCCATGAAGAATGGTCCCATCAACCGTGAACCCACAAACCCGCACCACACATTCGTTCTGGGATTATCTTGGTGGTCTCCCTCAATTGTGTAATGTGGGTTTGTGATGCTGTATTCACGTGTGTTCTGTTTGTTAGGTAATACGTGTAATGAAATATCGGCCTCGTCAGTCATTGCCAGACGGCGTAGAAATGTGGCATCACCATCAATGGTTTCAACAGCCTATTGTGCGAATTGTAGTCGTCTGTCATATAGTCCTCCTCATTAAGGGGACCAAGTTGTCGACGCGCCATTAAGCCTCAACCCCCCCCCCCTCATTAAGGTGTTGTGGAGTGGCGGGTTTGTAATCCCTCTTTAAGGATTCTGTGGATGGTTGTTTGGTTGGTATTAAGATGCTGGGTAAGGTCTTGTTGTGATGTTCGAGTGGTTGCTTCGATAGACTGAATTACGGCAAGCATACTTTCTTCATCGGTAGCCGAACGTGAACGACCACATGCTCCCCAGTCGTCTGCCACAGACCCTGTTGCCTTAAATTTTTGCAATAAATTATTGACTGTGTTGTAATATGGCCTATCTCAGTCTGGATGGCTGAAAATGGTCAATACCTGCTGCAATGGTTTGGAAGTTGAGTCCCTCCATGCCACAAAGCAGGACTAGTTCAATCCTCTCCTCAATAGTGTACTTCGGGGGCATGTCTCACAGGCCTACACGTTCCAACATAACGTTCACGTTCAAAGAACGTGGCTACGACGGAGTTGTAATACTAAACGTACAAACTGACAACTGACAAAGAAAAAAATCATTATAAAAGTGGAACTATAAGGGGAATTTTAATTTAACGTTGCATTTGCATCAAAATGTAGATTATTTGCAGGTTATCTGCAGATTTTATAGTTTCAGTTGCCTCATTTGGAAGGTGAAATTAATATTTAGCAATACTAAAAGTTAAATTATTCGAGTTAATGAATGATTTTAAACAGTCAATTGTTAATAATGCTCTGAAAGGAGACAGACGTTTGTTTATACCCTAAGGACTGACTGAATCAACGATGAATCAACGATAATGAATAAAAAATAAAATTCTACAAGTATATAAGACTATTTAAAAATAGCACTACGCTTGTAAAGCAAATTGATCACAGATTATAATTAGTATGTATGTATGCAAGCATTGCAGGTTGCGTTAGCTATCCCGCTGTAGTATGTGAACATTAGAGCATGCTTGTAAGTATAACTGCAATGAACCAGAGTACACCGAGATAACATTTCCAGAAAAACTGCTGATTGTCTTCAGAAATTTCCTACCTAAAAACATCTGCAGATAATATGAAGTTTAATCTGTAATTTTTATGCAGATTTTTTAATACAAACTGCAGAAAATTTGCAGATAATCATCATCTTCAAAAGTGTGCCAAATTACCTCAAAAAATCTGCAGATAAATTACATACTTTTTCTGCAGATTATCTGTAGAAATTATCAGGAGGGAAGGGCGAGTAGCAAGTCAACTCGACTCACATATTACTAGACCCAGTCAACTAGCGTAATGAGCAACCGACTTATGGCAGAGGCATGATAATAACCATAAAATAATATAAAGGCCGGTGTGCATTAGGCTAGTAGACTGGGGCAAGTAGCGTGCGAGTCGAGATGACTTGCTACTCTCCTGTACTCTCCAAATCTAAGGTGGATGTACATTTAGGCGGATGTACATTTAGGAAGTAAGGCTAGTTGACTGGGCCGAGTAATGTGGACTTGCTGGGGAAGCTACAAAGTCGAAATTTGTATGGACTTGCATTGAGTGCGCTAGGTAAGTAAGAAACTAGTGTAAACAGCTACTCGCATGCGAGTACACTCGTACCAGTGACACGCTGCAGTGGTCGGCCGGCCCAGTCACCTAGCCTAGTGAATATTAGGATAGTTGACTAGTCCGAGTAATGTACGAATCGAGTTGACTTTCTACTCGCCCTTTATACTCTCCCAATATAAACCTCTACTCTACTCGACCGTGCGAGCGCACTTGACTCGCTACTTATATGCCAGTTGTCTATCCACATGCTTAATATTTGAGGCAAGTCAGCGGGCGAGTTACGTTTACAAGATGGCAGCACCCCAGCTGGCAACAATGTGGGGAAGGTATAGTGTCGAAATTTGTATGGACTTGCATGTAACTACTCTGGACTTGTAAGTACCTAGTGTAAACACTAGCAACTAGCATGCGAATACACTCGCGCCAGTGACACGCCCCAGTGCTCGGCCCAGTCAACTAGCCTAATGAACATCCACCTTTCATTTCACTACGCTTGCAGTATTCCCAAAAGTATGTTTCCTAGTTTACAGTATTTGTAGTTTTGTGTTAGTTTTGTGGTGGTATTGGTTTTTGGCTTACAATTTTTTAGTTTAAACCTCAATTTACGACGCGTATAGTCCAAAAGGTTCCCCCATGACCAAACGGCTCCAAAGCCACTGTATGCAGATCCATTCAGGTGTCCAGTCACTTATAAAAATTAAGAACTGAAATAACGGGCATTAGAATGTGAATTTTCACCTCAAACTGTATTACAAGCTTTAGTTTGCTTCATTTGACTAAGACTCAAACCAATTCATTAAAAAAAACCTAAGCTTCACTTGTTGAAATCGCTTACAAATGACTTGATCTACCCGAGAATTGAAGACAGCGTTCGTTATTGCTTCTGCCCGTATTATCCAAACTGCTACAAGGCAGCAAGCCACCACACCGACAACACACGTGCCAGGAATAAACAAATGTGCGCAACCAACCAGTTAATTATACAAATTTATGCTATTCTGTTTCATGGAATGCATGAAGCACCTACGGCGTTTCAACGGCACAAATCATATTTTGCCTTATGGTTGGTTGTTTACAAAATAGATGCCAGCAAAGCCCAGCCATTACCATCATCATCAAATTCGTCCGTGTCCGTCTGTCTCCCGTGCTTTTTCAGACAGTATTTTTCAACATCAGTACGGTTTCCTCAATCTTGAAATCTTGCCAAATTTCCTTTTGCCCACAAACGGATCGATCCGTCGGCTCGACTGCCGGCCCATCTCATCCAACTTGGTCGCTTTTCTCGCCCGCCAAAAGTCATTCCGATTCGGATGCGCGTTTCACGACACGGGTGCAGGCTGGGTCTGCAACGCTTCAAAATAAAAATGATGGGGAGTGGTACGAAAGATCTACACCAAACGGAAATTGAGATGAATAAATAACTGATGAGTACGTCGTAAACGATGCCTAGTCTAGTACAGTGAAGGTAGTTGAATAAAGGAGCTGTAAGATTAAAAAACAACGATGCCTCAGTTTTTTCCTAGTATGGAGGGCCTGGACTGGTTTGAAAGGCTTGGTACGTGGCCCCTTTCTCGGTTTTTGTTTTTGATATATCATTTCTCCATATGTGTAATTTCTTTATATACATCATGAATCATGATCATATGTATACTATATGTTAGGAGTGTATGTGCTCAACTGTAAGTCTGACCATCGTTTGACAGTCTTCCATAGTTAAAGTGAAAATTCTGAGGCCTAATATCGCAGACTTCAATTTATATTTTTAAAGCAAATTCGGTATACTACACGGAGGATACAAGCGTACTAAACCTTGTCAAAATTTGTTGGGTCATATCGGAAATCGTGACTACGCTGAATCATGAACCAGTGTTTGCCTCCTTGTTGTTCACGCATTTTTACTCAACACTGTCTGCAGACCAAACTATAACTAGTATCAAGAATTTATAGGGCTGGGAAGGAGAACCGTGACTGAGATCCCCTACTGAAACGTCTTAGATTCATTCCTATTAGTTCCGTCTAAGTTTACAGAGGGCGCCATGGGTTTTATGTGGGAATTTTTACTCAGTTTTCAGCCTAAAATTAAACTAAACCAAACGAAACTAGCTTGTATGTAATTATTATTTAGTTTAGCTTAGTTGTAATTTAGTTTACTTTAGATATGGGATGAAAAATTAGCAAAAATTACCAGATGGAACGCGTGGCGCCCTCTGAAAACTCGGATGGAACTAATAGGAATGAATCAAACACGATTCAATTTGTTTCAGTTACAAATTCTTGCTATTAGCAAGAATTTATACATGTTTCTTGCTAGCATTCTTGCTAGATTCTTGCAAGTAGTTGTCCATTTTGTAGATGTAGCTGTATACACTGCGCTTTGTTAAAAATGAAAGAAATTAGTAAAGTAGTTCATGCGTTGCGGAACTCAAGTCCACCTGATTCGACAGTAAGTGCTGTTTTAGCCAAAGCCAATCAGATGACTCCACCCATATGTCATAGGCTGAAAAAAAAGTAGTGTAATTAGTGGCTTCAACCCAATCTTCCATATTAAAGCCAAAATAATTATTATGTCAATATTGCTGCTTTTTTTTAATAACTGTTTTGCAAATAGCGTTAACAGAAAACTGCAGACAAACCTAATGCCAGCAGAAGGATTGGAAGAGAAATTCAGGAAGAGAAATTCAGCGCTCCTGTACGCTGTTAATAAAGAGTGCAGACGTACAACAGCTATATGTCAAGTACCACGAATTAGAAAACGAAAACGTGACTCGAATAGTTTTACAAAAAAAAAGATTTAACTGAACCAAACGGAAAACAGGAAAGGGACACGAACAATCAATTCCTGTAAGGTTTTACGTAGCTACAATGTTGCTGTATTATTTAGTCCACGTGAAACCTTACTGCTGTAATCATTAGACACGTAACTAAAGTTGAACTACCAAAAACACTGCTCATTAAAAAAAAAGGAGTTCATTAATTATTAATGTTTTATTAAGCCAGTTTACAGTTTAGGTTATTAACACAAATCAGATTCACACAGAGCGACACACAACACCAGGGACGGATTGGAATGAATTGGGTCCCCCAGGGATGAACCCCCCCCCCCCCCCCCTTCAAGGGGGGTGGAGATTTTTTTGGGGGCTGTTTACCCTCTCCACCAACTGTGTTCTTTGTGTGAGAACTGTGCTAATTTTTGCATCATAGGATCAGTTCCCTCATTACAGAAAAGGGTCTCCTGTAGTCAGAACATCCCAGCGGTCTCGTCTTCCGGGGTAGGCCAATCCGACACAACACACAACTTCATCCCCCCAAACACACATACTCTTGGAGCAATCATTTCACTTCGTTACGAGAGGCGTTTATTCGAACCGAAAGCAACACACAGCCGGTGAATGTAACGCTGCATGATTTTGACGTCATAAGTCACGTGGCCCAGTGGAGTACAAACTTGGAGTACAAGCCGAAAGTAAACACATGGTGTGATAATTCTATCAGCACAGCTACAACAACGGGGGACTCGTTGTTGGAACGATGTTGTCTTGTCTTCCTAAAAGTGGGCGTGTTAAAGCAATCACGTGACCTATGCAGCAAACAGGGGCGTCGTGCCATTGGGGCACTCCCCCCCCCC